>JAYMSP010002389.1:0-24601 GCA_036897095.1 Plantago elongata
GCATGCGGAGCGAAGCGTTGCATCGTGTATTCACGGTGCGGGCACCTCTCGAATCCGTAGGGGATCACCTCTAGGGGACTAGCCGATGATGACTATCCTGTCTTGTTCCCGTTTGTGGTTTCTCCACTGTTCAAAATTATTGCCTGATCAGCAAGTGTGTTAGTTACCTGTCCTGTTGCATAATTTGCATATGCATACTCATGCATGCATGATTGTCCTCACTGAGTCCTAGTGACTGACACTCTCCCTGTTATCAATATTTTACTTTCCCAGATTTTGAGCACGAAGGCGAGCTTGGGGTAGAGTGCCAAACGGACTGACTGGTTTCTGCTGCTAGTGTAGTTTAAATGTGTGTTTTGGTTTGTTTTCAATTTTTAATTATCCTGAACATGCGGTTTGTAATGGATAATATTTTAGTACTTTAAATAAAATGTACTTGTAATATTCGTCGCGATCCTTGACGTCTGGACCTGATCCCGGGCTGTTACAAAAAGGTTCATTGTTCCTTTTTATATCTTTTGTGGGGATTAACCTTTTGTGTCATTCCTATCATTCATATCCCTTTTCTCCTCAGTTCGGGTCGGATAGTGCTTGCGGTATTCTTCCCTGGTCATGAATCCTTCCACGGCATCATCCAACATTATGTCACTTCTAGCCCTTGCTTCCAAGATAAGGATTCTCAAAGCTTCATGTTTTCGTGTTGGAATACAAATACCCTAATTTTTCTTTCAGGGTATGACTCTCAACAAGCACGATGACTTCATTTAATCTAGTCACGAAGGGTCTCAAGGACTTATTGTTTCTCTGAATAACATTTTCCAAGTAGGTGATGGGCTTTTTCTTGGTTCAATAGTTCTCAAAATTTCATACAAAGCTAGTTATTAGTTGGTCGTAGGAACTAATTGACCCAGGTCGTAGTCCTAACCACCAACCCATAGCCTTTCCATGAAATGTTCCAGGGAATGTTTGCGCATAGGTATGCTTGCTAAAACCATGTCCCGACATCGCACTTTCGTATCGAACCTGATATCTGACAGGACATGTCGTTCCATCATATTTACCGAGATTGAGGGGAACGACCCTATTGTTGGGAAGCAACGCCTTGCAGATAGCGGAAGTCAAGGGACTAGGATTTACACTAGTGGTATCTCCAAAATTCACAATTTTCACTTGCCCTTATCAACTTCTGCAAGTTCTCCTGTTTAACAGCAAGGGCTCTTTGTTGGATGGATATTTCTTTCTTTGTGAGGGGTCGAGGTGGAGGTTTAACTTCTTGACAGTAATCTTCATCAGTAATGTCTCGGGGGAATCCAAGTTGTGGTTCGACTGGGTTCCGACAAGTGATTGCCCAGATTATACCAACTCTTTGTCATTTGAGGTTCCTCGGAATCATCATGCCACTTGAAGTGGGCCATACGGCTCTTTTCGTTCAACAAGTCCCTCAGGTCGGGAAAAGGTTTTTGTGCACCTCTCGGATTCCTCTTCTTCATACGATGCCTCTTGATTCTTTGATTATCAGAAACGGTGTGAGACTCGGATTGTGCCTCATCTTGGTTGGTGAGTGTTTTTCTGAGTTAGTTTTCAATGTGGTGTTCCAACTGCTTGATTACTCCAATGAAGCCCGGAGGTCAGCAATCATTGTGGTATTCATGCTCCTCGGGAACTTCTTGACTTTTTCCTTTGCCACGTGCCGTAAGATTCGGACGTTGACTTGTCTCTAGAGCATCCTTGCCAGGGTCGGCAAGATGTTCCTCGAAGGATGATGGTGTTGAAGGGTGACCATCAATTCTGGTCGGGTTTGCTGTTGAGGTGGCTTTTGATGCTCGGTTGGTTGTTTCTGCTTGATTCTGATCCTCGGGTGACAGGGCGGCACCAGAGCTGGGTTTTCGATTGGAAACTCGGGGTGGCATGCTTTTCTATACCGTTCCCACATACGGCGCCAATGTTGTGGGGAAAAAATGTCTTGGATCGGAAAAGCACGCCTTGCGCCTTAGTTCGTACCTGCAGAGCTAGGAAAGTGAGGTTTAGACATCTTTAAGAGCGGTTTACATTGGACAAACTGGGTAGCGAATCAACTCAAGCTTTGGAGCGCAAAGAGAGTAAATATAGTGAGATATGGTAGGTGACTTACCTTCCAAGTGAAATAAATGGGACTATATATAGAGTTGATTTGGGAAACCAAATCCCCCAAATCCTAGACTATTGCTCTTACTTACACGTGGTCCGGATTATTGGGGTAGTCATTCGTCGTGCGACCAGGCTCGGACCTGTTGTAGACTATAGGTCGGGGAATACTTCTATGTCGAATTTCTTGACTTCTACCACAATCTGTACTATAGTCTCTGGGTCGGACCCCCGAGCTAGAGGATACGAATTGGGTTTCTTCTAAAGTGTACGTTTTTGGTTAGAGCAGTCCTCCTCATTTTCTGCGTAATTCGTCTCTTCTATTGGTAGTTCATCCGAGTAATGATGGTAATTTTTCTACATGACCTTAGTGCAATTTGCTGTTTCTAGTTCGATTTATACTAGTTCTTCTGAATTAGAAGGGACTGATTTAGTCATAACACTTCTCATTTTGCTTGGGTTAAGTAGATTTGCTCTTAAACTAAAAGTAACTACTGGGCAAAAGATAAAAAGGAGAGAATGGCACAAATGGCTACATTTTTGGAGAATTGGCACAATGGCACATGCAGTCACGGTTTCAATGACTTGACATGCGTAGTCCTGCTTTGTTTCCAACTAAAGGTCCGTGGTCCATTTTGGCTGACGAGTCAATCGGGCCAATGATCACTTATGGAGAAGCCCTGCACATATCACCTAAATTGTGTACTAAGACTGATCAAATACACTAAAGGTCATTTAGACTTAGGGATTTATCTTTCAAATGATGAAACCTGCAAATCACTACTTGTAGTGATTCAGATTATGCATGGCGTCTCATATCTAGAAGATCAACCTCAGTGTATTATATAATGATAGTAGATGCTTTAGTAAGCTGGAGATCCAAGAAAAGTGCCAGTGAAATAGTATAAATCGAACTAGAAACATATCAATGGCATTTACTTGCTATGATATAATTTGGATGCTTTCTCTAATGAATGATCTACATATCAGGTTAGCTAATTAAACATGTCAAACTTATGTGTGATAATCAATCAACTATTCATTTAACCAAAAAAACTCGTGTTTCATGAAAGAACCAAACACATAGAGGATGATTGTCATTTCATTAGAGACAAGATAATTGAAAAGAAAATTGAGGTTGAATTCATAAATTCTCAATCCCAATTACCAGATATCTTTACTAAGGGAGTGATATGCAAATCTCATGAAATCATTAGTCAAGATGAACATAAGGAATCCATACGTTCCTCTTAAGGAGGAATATTTTCTTGAATAAAAAGATAAATCAAGGGACTAACAAGTGCAATTTACCTGGACTTAATTGCATTAGTTTCAAAAGTATTGGGATTCAAATGAAAAACATGAAAAATTATGAGATTCAATTTGGAAAATAGACAAAGTCAAAGGACGAGTTTGGAAAAGAGAATAGAGAACTCGACCAATCAAATTATAACAACACATACAATCAAACCAGAAGGAATCAACGATTTTGCATGATTCAGAGACGCGAATTAGGAAGCTGGAAGAAGAGAGAATTCGCCAACTTAGCTTGTTTTCTTAACACTTGCCAAAGAAACAAAAACGACGCCGTACGGATTGAAAAAGCCCTTTTCCCAATTTGGCTCTATTAGGGTTCATATGTCAAGATCAATTTCAAAGTTGAGGTGATCAATCCGAGATAGCACGTGAACTACACCACCGTGTAGATGCTCTATTTCCTCTGATCGAACTTTAATTGCATTTTATCTTCTTGTAATTTGATCCGAAATTAGGTTGAGTTCTCCGGCTATATATATAAATCATTTTTCAGCTAGATCTAAGTAACAATTCACTCTCCTGTTCAATACAACTCCTTTTCTGCTTAATGTTATCAAACTTCAATATTTAACATACTTTATGCTTATTTGCTTTTAGATGTGAGCAATGGATTTCGCAAATGTAATAGTGTAAATGTGTTTTCCTCTTTATAACATGTCATCATTTCATATGATTTTATATTTGTTTGTGAAGACTGCGTGGTGGTCTACTCTTTGTAAAAAACGGAAGAATGATTGTGCATATTCCCCATTTCATAATTATCTCAACTTTACGCATATATATATATGTAATGCTGCATATTCAAAGACTTCGTGGTGGAAAGAAAACCAGTTCACGCATGGATAGATCGATGAGGTCCATGAACAAAATTGTGGCAACCTACAACTTTACTTTTACGAACTAAAGTGACTTTGTAATCCAAATATTGTTTAATAACATCTTAAAGATGGGGAATATTTCACCAATTCAAACTACTCTGCAACTTTGCCTTTACAAGTTAAGTTAGCTAATTATTGGGCCTAATGTGTGTTTAACGTCATATCATAAATCAGCTTATCACGTTATATATACACTACAAAAATAGGTGGTATTTGTGAGGAGCTACGGTGACGGTAGGTGTTTGTTCCTCTCGGTTGATGCTTTTAGTCCCAAAACATTCTCATTCTGATAAAGCAAATGTGAGGGAACCTGTAATTTTATCTTTCATCATATTTAATCCATTATTCTACTAAATTCGGTGCCATTTCGGTAATAACAAATAAATGTAGGGACTTATGTATAAAATGGCAAAATGAAAACAAAACAAAACTGTCAAATTCCCATTTTATCGATCAGAACCCTAGAAAACCTTCAGACAGGTAAGTGGTAACAATGGCGAAAATGCTAAATCAATCTCCATATCTCGATTCTCTCATTCACCGTCTCTCTGACCGATTGAAAGGTGCCGACAAACAACATCGTCTCCTCCTCCATCTGCAACGGTGAAACCTCGGCCCGTACATCTTCAAAGCCTTCGCCTCCAGTAAGCCCGAAACCATCGATTGTCTCATTCACCGTACTCGTAAGTCTCTATATCGAAGCAAATAATAGTTTTGATTTCCTTCTCGATCGGTATGGATACATTTTGCTTATCTCAATTCTAGTGAGGTTTGTGTCTGTCTCATACATTTCCTTCCCGATCCGTAGTAAGGTATATTGTGCAGTGACTTTTCCTGTATCGAATTGTAATAAGAGATTACTGTTTTTTTGTTCGATTGTGCATCTGTGTTCAGAATACGACGAGCTATGCTTATTGTTAGGTTTCAGAATTCAGAGTTTAATTTGTGCATTTGCGTGCAGTACGTGAGGAGTTATGCTTATTGTTATGTTTATAGGTTTTGGAGTTTGGTCTGTCCATTTGTGATTTGTTGCTTTAGTTTTTTGGATTGTGAAAAGTATAGACTATTGAGCGGTATGTGTATGTTGCTCTGATTTTGGAATGTATAGACTTCAATTTGCTTGGGGAATTTGTGGATGGCAATGGTCTGTATCTAGGTGAACGATGAATGCTTTTTTTATTGTTGAAACTGTGATGTATTGTCACTGGAGCTTCAGTTCCTCAGTGGATATAATTTGTGTACGACATTACGCCAGTTAAATTAAAGATAGCTGGCAAATAATTTGTTCCTCTAGATACTTACTGATTTGTGATCTGAATTCCCCTAATAATAGATTGAGACTCTTGTATGGATAACTGTGAGTTGGTGGCAACAGAGTGCATGCAACATGAGAATGGTTGGACTTGAGGGCACATCTAAGGTGATTGAGAAGGAGCTGGCTGCGGAATTGTCAAAGATGACTCTTGAGGAAGCGTTATCACTAGCTCGTACATTCAGTCATTATCTAAACCTGACTAGTATTGCTGAAACTCACCAAAGGTAATTGTACTGGTATCTAATTGTGGTTTTACCTTTGTCTTTATTGGTCGCTCTACAATAACTTACAGATAGAATGCGGTGTCCTGCATCATGAGCTTTAGTAATGGAAAGAAATTGCCATTTCTAAAAAAATCATGTATCTTGTTGATCATTTCAACAAATTAAAGAAGTGCAGTAATTGCGGAAGAATTTCTTCTTTTTATGGATTTTAATTGTTAGTGACCAAAAAAATGCATGTAATGAGATGGAAGAGAGCATAATAGACCATCTTTCTAAAGGTGTGACCCACGAAAAAGAATGCATTTTCGTGCTTAGTTTGTTTTGTCTCATCAATTAACAGCTGCAATTAAATCTCTCTTCCTCTTCCATGTAAGAGCTAAGGGGCCTAGTAGAAATTGACTAGGCTGTCCTAGTACCAATCCAATTAGCAGAGCATTTTGCAGAGTCAAGTGCAAAGGACTTGCTGCGTGGTGTAAAAATATATGAATGTACTCTATCGACATTTGAAGTTCATATACTAGTATGACGCTCGATTCTTGTCTGCTTGATTTTTTGTAACATCTTAATTACTTAACTGTATGCGAAGACTTGAGTGCTTCAGTACTGAGACCAGACGATCTTACCAGCCTTCAGATTAAAAATGCGCCAAGTTTAAGACAGAGTTCCCAATTGTTAAAAGTATACTCAGGTAACTTCACCAATGTCAGCATTATTTAAGAAATTAGAGCAGAACTGCATAATTCTATTTTAGCTGTATTTCATGTAAGTATTGCAGTGCCAATGTGTTTAGCGGGCTTTCTTTTCTATCTATTTCTGTGTTTCACTTATTGTTAATTCAGTTTCTTGAGTGATGCATAAGACATGAACCTTTTTTTTTTCTTTTCTTTTTGGTAAAGAACCAACTATAGATCCCTTGCAAAATTCATACCCTGTCTGATTGTTGATCTTTCTAGAAAACTTGAGTGTTCTGTGTTTCTTATGCTGATCACATAATCGTGTCTTACCTCCAACATTATGATTTTTGCACTTTGAACTTGCAAATGACTTCAGTACACTTACAGCTGATCTGTGATATTCCAAGTGACTGATTAACTGTTTGTTTTGCAGACCTTACAAAACTAAAGGGATAATAGCTTGATGAGAGTGAAGTAGCTTTTATAGAAATCTTGATGTATTGAAACTTTCCTTACCTTCTCTTTGTACTACGAGTTATTAAAGTCTGTTGCTGACAGTCATATTATTTAATGGGTAGACAGCTCTAACTAGTGCTTCTTGCAGATTGAGAATGAGTACTGTTCGCAAGCAAAATCATTGGGTGCTTCTGGCTATCAATATTCGACATGGGCTGCAAACATGGCTGTTGGATTAAATACTGGAGTTCCATGGGTCATGTGCAAGCAAGAAGATGCACCGGATCCTGTAAGCAACTAATATAGATTCCACTGTTGCCTTCTTTTAAATTTGCAGTCATGTCATTAGTCATTACCCTGGCATTTGGAGTATGAGTTTCATTGATTTGGCTAAGGATTCAGGCTTTTGGTAGTGGTTTGGAATTCTGTTAGCAGTTTGATTAGAAGGTAACAGATAAGTTAGAAGAATCATGTTTTATGTTTATCTAAGAGTACAGGAACTCGAGAAAAGTTAGGAATGTCTATGTCAAATCTTAGGTATATTTCGAACCATGACTAGTGAGTAAGCATGGTGAATATGGTTAGACCAAAGTAACTGTTTAGTCTTAAAATAGTCTGCAATAAATCAAATGGATCACTTTTGAACCTTATATGATATCCAGAATTTGCTGCATGAATGACATGTGGCATGTTTAATATAGAATCGGAGATGGGAGGCTTGGAAAGCCAAGTTTACCGTTTGAGTCGTAAATCTTTCTCTAGTAACCAAAGTACCAAGCTACATGTTTTTGTTTTTCTTCCTTATGTCGACAGATTAACACATGCAATGGTTTCTATTGCTTACAAACCTACAATATTGACTGAGGCTTGGACTGGCTGGTAATGATTGTTCTGAATCCATTCTGCTTATGAATGTTAGAGATTAGTCTGTGCCTATCTCATAATAATTCATGATGACACTACCAGGTTTTCAGAATTTGGTGGACCACTTCACCAAAGGCCAGTTCAGGATTTGGCATTTGCTGTGGCCACATTCGTACATAAGGGAGGTTCATTTGTTGCAATGTTAATATTATGTCTGCAAATTCTTCTAGGATGTCTATTCTTCACTTTCTTCTGCCGGTATGCGTTATTTGTTCAATTTCTTGGTTCAAGTGATGTTAGCAATCCATTCATTTCATTGATTATTGGATTATGTTGAGTTATAGATGACATTAAGTGCTTCAAGTTAAAAGTGTATAATTTCAAGTTGTAAATTGTTACTTTCGTCTTGAATTCGTTTAGAAGTTGTGGAATCTTTGTATATTTTTCATACATAACAGGGGCGGTTAAGTAACATGTTTATTCTTGTTACAGGATCAAGATGAAAGGTATTGTAGATGGGAGAGTTACCTTATGATAATAGGTGCATGTTCAATGTCGTATGTATGTATTGAATCCTAAGGTACTTTTACTTGTCTAAACAAATTCATGAAGCATGTGGGTTCGTTTTCTTATGTCGTTTCAATCTCCACGGCCTTTTCAAACTAAGGTGTTCAAGATAAAATACATGAAAATGACAATGCAAGTAAGTGCTCGAGTACAATCCCATTCTGATCCTTGATGTTCATATGTATAGCACACTGAGATTGATGAAGAAGGGTACTGAAAATTAATCTCTGCTTGGTATGGTTTAATTGACTTTCATATTTGTTTTCTTTTTCAAAGTGTATATGCTGAATAATTTCTTCAATTAGACTCATATTTAGTGGGTCAAATTGATTCCAGAAGAATGTGGATGAAGCTGTGGAAAAGCTCAAGGCCAAAGGAATTGAAGTTTTTGAGATCAGCATGCCATGTTTCCAATGCTCAGCATAGGAAGGATCTCAACCGTAACACTGTTCAGGTATTATAGTACTAGTATCAATCTTCTTTTTGTTTTAGTGCTCTCTTTGCTCTTCTTTTTTTCATTCAGTCGGGAATTTATTTACCTTTTTTAAACGAATTGGTTGTTATAATGAAAATGCACTTCTTAAGTTGAATGAATTGCTTAATTTGAAGTTTTTTTATATGGTTTAGCTGATGTTGTGATGTGACCTTTAAGGAGAACATTTGGACTTCAATTTGGAGAATGATCATGGAATTTGGGTTTCAGTTTGAATTAAAATTGGTGGTTAATTAACTCAACAAACTTGATCAAATGATGCTTAATATATCCTAATTTTTTGTGTAGACTGTAGACTGATGTTATTAAAAGTGTCTCTACTTAACCCAGTAGAGCTATTACTTGTTCGTGAGAACTTCGCAATCGTGAAATGTTTAGATGAACCAGAATCAAGTTAATGTGGTTAACTTTAAGTGGATGCGATGGGTGGTTTGCACTTTGCAATAGGTGCTAGCTTGAGAACACTGTAAAATGAAGCAGTTTGGAAGAATTAATAAGTTAGTGATTTTGTAA
Source organism: Plantago elongata (assembly GCA_036897095.1). Classification (NCBI taxonomy): domain Eukaryota; kingdom Viridiplantae; phylum Streptophyta; class Magnoliopsida; order Lamiales; family Plantaginaceae; genus Plantago; species Plantago elongata. The sequence goes on from JAYMSP010002389.1 coordinate 9,426, forward strand.
AGGTTAAGTTGAGACCAGTAGCTATAATAGTTTAGCAAACAGAGCTTTCATTGATTCTGCTTCACAAGAGTATACTTATAATTAGTTTCGATAATCACTTGCTATCACATAGTAGTTAGAGAGAACGAATGGATAAATAATTCACTGATGTTGAGACTTCATTTGGTTGGTTGTATATTTACATCTTCGTTTGTGTACAATGGGTTGTTATGCCGGGTTGGGATCTTAATCTCAGTTAACTGAACAACGTATTCTCAATCGTTTGTCTCAGTATTGGTCTCTTGCAGCTTTTGTGATCCTTGACGTGTGCTCATGTCAGTGTGACAGGCGGCTTCTTTTCGATAATTGATTAGATCCTTGGAGGTTTTGCTTTGATGCCGGTCTGCTAAAGTTGCCTACGCATTATTTTTATTGAAAACGTCCAGATTTACTTATTTCTATAAAGTTCGGTATACATTAACTATTAGGTCCGAATTAGATATTTCCCCTGTTAAATGTGAAATGGGATCTTTATTGTATATTGGGCTATTGGCTTTGTTAATCAAAGATTTATGTTAATCTCCACCCCCAGCATGTACAGATTTTTATGAATTTTTTTTTTTAATTTTAGAAAACAGCAATTGAGACGACAAGTGATGAAACTTTGGTAACAATAGGCATTGATCAATTGTGACGTGCAAGGCTCTTAGCCTATCAAATTATCAGTTGTGAGGGATCTAGTGTGACAAAAATTTCCCCTACTCAATATCAATTTTGACGAAAAACATGCTTTTTGAGACAAAATTTTCGTCACAAATTCTATTATTTTTTTTTGTTAGACCACCTCAATTGGGTTTCAGTGCTTCATAATATCATCAAAGTTGTTTATAAACTGCACTTCGAATTATATGGTGGCTCACATATCAATATGTCTATCTTTAGAATATTTTATACCATACTTCCACACTGAGAAACTAACAGGTAGATAAGTTCTTATAAATTGTTTCAAGATACACAATTTTATAAATGATATAATTTCAAAGTTTTAATGATATAACACAATAGTCGCGTGAAGAAAATCAAATTGGGTTTCAATTCGGATGACTTTTAGTACAAATCTCATCCAAGTAAACATGCCCACTCTCATCTATCTACCGTGTGTATTCACGCATAACATCACAGCCGTCAGATCTAACTTCAAACAACATCTCAACCATTCAGATCTAAGCTTCTCTTTCTTCTTCCTCTCATCCGTTTTTTCTTCTTCTCTTCTCAAAATACTCTCTCTCTCTCTCCCTCCCTCCTCTATCTCCTTTCCACCAAGAAGAAAAATTCATCTCATCAATAATTAACAAAGAAATAGATGAAACAATCCATATCATATTAGAGATCTCAAAGTGAGCTTCATATTGATATAAATCATTTTGGGATTCGAGGTGAGGACGATATTGATCGGAAAACTGCCCGGATTTGGCTGTCGAAATTGACGGCGATATTGAAATTCGAGGTAATCTCTAGGAGATTCTCGCGATCAAGATTATATATGCTTGGTTTGATGAACTCCGCGATTGGGAATTTGAATTTGAGTAGGAATGGACTTGATGGATATATAGTTATATACATACCAGATGCGTTTGGGTGAGGTCGTATTTTACGGTGATGAATTTGTCATATAATAAGCTGAGAAGGAGGATCCCGAAATCGATATAGTCGGCTTCGTTTATCGGGCATTTGGATGTGAGCCATAACCATCTGTGTGTAGCAATTCCGGCGGGTTCGCAGTTTGATCACCTTGAAGCTTCTCCGTTTGAGAGCAATGATTCTGCGGAAAGCCGCTAAGAGCTTGCTAATCATAAGATGATGATCATGATTATGACGATGACATTTGCTGTGTATCACTTAATATGATGATGATGATATAATGTAATTTGCTGTGTTAAAACATTAAAGTGTGGAACCATTGGGAGCATGATACTAATGTTTTAGAACAGTTCAAGATATTATTTAAGATTATACTTATGAAGATAGTTAATTTGTAGAGTTTTTATGTCACTTAAATGACTGTTTGGATGGGATTTTGGTAAAATTGTGTTTGGAATGAAATTGAAATGAAGTATTTAAAGTGTATTTTAGGCTAAATTACTGTTTATCGAGTCAAATGAAATATTTAAATGCTTGATCAATCCGCCCCTAAGACTTTGTTCGAATGAATTAAATATAACAGTATTGCTGCAAATTAGTGTGGTTCACTGACTTGGTGATTTCTGTATAATAGTTTTTGTAGCATCTCATTCATTAAACAAATCATTCATTCCCACATTATTTGGTTTTCATCACATTACCAATTTCCTTCTAAATTAAAAAAGAAAATCTATAAACAAAGATAAAAGAAAAAATGTAATGCGATAACACAGTTAGCTTCTTCTGATCTGAACAATGGTAGAAAGATTCCCTCATACGTCTTTGGAAATTCAGTGTATATTACATTTGGACTAGCGTGTGAATAATATAACAGAATACTAGATGCGCGGATAATCCTTGAATTGAAACCCGATTTCAATATTTGCAACACAATTCCCAAGAAAACGTTGAAAATGCCCACCACACCTACATTGGCGCGTGTCTTTAACCAGATGCCATATCAGTTGCTTTGCCATCCCAGTACACTATTATGGAGAATACACCTTCTATAATTTATTTTTTTAAATGGCTAAACAACTCGAATTCTCGATTCATTAATTAAAGGTGAACCATCTTACCAACTGAGCTGCGTTTCGTTGTTACCTTCTATAAATTCTTAATAGTTTCTTATTTTATTTCACTCACGATTAATAAAATATAAAATCTAAAAACATAATAAATATATTGTTTTATATTTTTTTCGTCTTCTACGAATAGAGACCACGCATTATTATATTTTAACTATTTAAAATTTACGATTTTCAAACTCTAAATTGAAAATAGAAATGAAATGAAATTATTAGTTTTAACTTCTAAATAAATTAATTTATAATATGGTAAACATGTTTTAGAGTATCAAACCCTATTGATAACTACTTTGCCACGTTTGGATTGAATTCGGATAGGAAGAGATGATTGGTGTTGGTGCTTGGATTCAAATCTAAATTTTATTCACCTCTTTTTCCAATGTTATTGATCATGGTTGATTCATTGATTGAATAATATGCACAAGTAAATATTATCGTAAAGATTGGATTCGAAGCCCTCCATCGCTAATCTCTATCTTTGTAAAATCTACTATTTCAAATGGATTCATGGTCTAATGGCACATTGTGGAGGTTTCGTATTTTGATTGTTTTACTTTAAACTAGGAATATCACGCTTCGGTTTCGATTGAGAATAATATATTTTATAATATTATTCTTTTCTTCTATAAAAGACAACTTCTATATATTTAATCATAAGTTTACAAGTTTACATATGTATATGTAGAATTAACATGAGACAAATCAAATATAACTCAAAACACAATTGAACATGATCAGAATACGTTTCACATGCGTAGTGTGTGACGTAATTTCTAGTATATTAATAACGGGATAAAACATTATTGAGAAATTCTTCTGAGAGTCCAAAAAGTCCTGAAAGTCCAACATAAAACGATTCGGCCGCACAATTATTATACAATAATACACAATTTACAAATACACTTCAATATCTTAAGGGACCCTAGATCACGTCTTAAATTACTTGCCACTTGACCTGAAAGATGGCAAAGGGTGGAAGAACGTGATTAAGAACGGGTCCAGAGTGGATCTATGGTGTTTCGACATCACCCTAGTCGTATTGGGCATATTCGGATACTACCAAAAAACGAATTTAGTGTCATCAGGGTTGACGGATGTGTATACCAAACCAACACGCACCTAAGTGCGAATATCTGTAAAATAGACACTACCGAATTTTCTCATGAATTGACGACCAGTGCCAACCCAGAGATTTAGGTGGCCCTGTGCAAAATTTAATTAGGGCCTTAAATATAGTAGTAGTAGAAACTAAAATTATTCAAGATAAGTAAAATAAAAAAATATTACACCCCATGAATTGAAGCCATTAAAATTTTATATTAATATTTTATTAAATATACTGTAATATCTTTATTATCAAATCGGATGTTACTTTAAATATTAGATTAATATTTATTGATGTTAAAATTATAAGTTTATATTTTATATTGAATATGAAATTTTAAATATAAATCTACATAACTTAAAGAGGACAACCAAGTAGATTAAAACATAAAATTAATAATATTGAAAGAATTAAGAAGAAGAAAAATGTTCAAAAAGCAAAATTAAGAAAATTAAAATGCTGAAAAACTAAAGAGACAAAATGTTTAGAAAAGAAAAAATAAGAAAACAAAAACGTTTAAAGCATTAAGAAGAAGAGAATGTCAACAAGAGAGAAGATAAAAATGTTTAAAGAAAAGAATAAGAAGAAAAAGATGGGTAAGGGTAAAGAGCAATAATTGCGGACATTGAGAATTGAACCAAGGACCTCCTACGATCAAAGGAGACATGCACAACCATAGTTAAAGTTAATTACGATAAAATACTAGTACAATGTCTATAATATTCAGAAAACATAAAAAAAATTAAAGTAAATTTGAGGCTGCAAAAATAGGGGGGATTGTGTGGGAGGCCTCCCTGCACAGGGTTCAGGACCGGCCTTGTTGACGATGGATTGTATTCTAGTATGCAACTGTTCGCGTGTTTGAGGTTCAGTTTTGGTGGTGTCGATGGGTGTGGAGTACAAATACATCGAGTTGAGAGGCGTGTTTGAGTTTTGCTTGGAGATTGTGTGCTCAATGGTGTTAAGTTATGGAATCCGTAGTTACTTGTTTTACTTGTAATTGGTTTGGAGAGCTCTACACAGTAGTGGTTTTGAACTTAATGTATGATTTAGATGATTTGTTTTCGTTTTCCTTTATAATTGTTCGTTGAGAGTATTATTTGTGTTCTTGAATCTTATTAATAAAAACTTTAGCCGCTTCAAAAAAAATTATAAATACACAAAAATCTACAATTTGCACACAACACCGCGCAATTAGTATACAAAAACAGTACTTTCAGGACTCTCCAAAAACTTGAACTTTCACAAATTTTAGTAAACATTATTTTACCCGAACATAATAAATACTCCAACCGAAATCATATTAGAAAGTTACATTTTATTAGTGAACAACAAGCAAATCGAGATTTAGTACTAAACAAGCTAAACCTAAAGCGCAGTGTATCGAGTACACCTAAAACTGTATAAAATAGTTTAGGGTGTAGTCCTGACACCATGCTCAATCATATTAAGCTCGACTATATATAAATCTATTCTGGAAACCTAATCTCGAATTTAAAAGAATATGCAGCGGAAATAAACAAGACAAAGAGATAAGTTTCTAGCAGATTATATGTCTATAATCCACCGAGCCTCATGGCGAAAATATCTACTATACGAATAATGAATACAAAGAACTACTCCAGATCTATTCTAAGAATATATCTAGATGCAAAACAACTAAGAAATTGTAAAGAATCAACACTACCAAGCTACTTATCAACCTCTAAGTTTTAGGTAGGCAAAGCTTAGAAAACTTGAAGACTTATACGTGAATCTATAAACATAAACTCTCGATTGCTTCACTTATGATTTTTGTTTTCTTCTTCAATGCATGATCCTCTATATATAATAGTGGTGAACGTCTATGTGAACATGAGAGTCCTACATTGAGTCTTGTTGTGATTCTTGATTTGTTCTTATCCCAATCGACTTCTTCTTCCTTTAGAAAACTCTAATCGAAGTACAATCCTTCTTGTATTAGACTTGCAATGCTTCATGGATTTCTGTAAGTATCTTGATGAGCTCTTGGGTATCATGTTAGTCGAATAAATGTCCAGAGCACATCAGATTTATTGTTATCTTTATTTCTTGCAGTTTGAGTCCTAATTGTCTTCTGCCTCAAGATTTTCTACAACTCAAACTCCTAATCTCTGTTGACTTCGACTTGTAGATACTCTTGAATTATATTGGCCTAAAATATCTGCACACAAATATATATTTAAGGCTGTGAAAATAATTAGTGATTAGAATGAAAGTAAAAATTATATATATCAAGTGTAATAATCTGTCCAATCGTAGAGTGTATCCAGTACACTGTATCCAATATATCAACTTAACTTATCGAATATAAGTTCTGAAAGTGTATCATATATACACCAATAAATCTCACACTTAGAATTAGTATACATAGTGTATTATGATTCCTTTAATTACCATCTCTTGAAATGAGGAAAGTTAGGAGATTATAGTTCGTAGCTATAAAGTCCAGTTGAGATGTGCATCTCGCTTTGGAGTTTTACTGCTCATAATTAGAGTTGTTACAACTCTCACGAGGGCGACCAAAGTTACAAATATATCACACATCACATAGCATTTGCAGTTGGTTTTTGAGGTCTATTGTTGTTCAGTCCTGTAAATTGTAATGTGAACACTACTTGTGTTCTAGTTTTTTCACTATGAAGACAAGTTCACCATGCTCTAGGTTTGGACTGCAGCCCAATTAATTTGCTATTTCCAATTCAAATGGGGCTATTAGAGCCCACTTCTAGGAGACAGACAGCCAATTTGGATAATCCTCACTACTTCTCCTCCCCATCCAAACTGAGCTAGCTAGAATATTCCAGACGTTCTAGATTCTACTCCTCCAGTCATCCTCAAATGAAACATAAAAAACCTTACTCCATTAAGGGAACGGAGGTCCATCATCAGCAAATAAATACGTTATCAGATAAATATAGCATATCAGTTTTCTGAAAACGCAGAGTAAGAAACAGGAAAGATAAAGTAAGCAAGCAAGAAGAGATAGTCTGTCAGTCGTATGGCTCTGTTGAGTGATCCATTTAGGCGATTTCTGTACAGCCCTGCATCAGTATACCATACATCTCCAGCACTCCTTGACTGGGTGGAGTCCCCAAATTCCCACATATTCAAAATCAACATTCCAGGTAAAACTAACAAGTAACAACATACTAATCTTGGACAAAAATCTGGTTTCGAAAGGTCATCTCATAGTTGGTAAGTGGCTTTACCTCCAATTAATTGGTCGGGTTTCGAGTCTAACTTTTAGTCGTTTCAATTCATATAAAAGTAGTACTACTGCTAGTCTACTTATCTGGTTGAATTGAATACAGGGTATAGCAAGGAGGAGATAAAAGTGCAGGTAGAAGATGGGAACATACTGGCGATCAGAGGTGAAAGGGAGAAAGAAGAATATGGGAAATTAGAGAAAGACATGCTTTGGCACGTGGCAGAGAGGAGGTCTTTTGGAAAAGGGGATTTCTCGAGGGAGATAGAGTTGCCGGAAAATGTGAAGGTGGACCAGATTAAGGCACAGCTTGAAAATGGTGTGCTTACGGTTGTTGTACCTAAGGATACTACTCACAAGCCTTCTAAAGTTCGGAATATCAATATTTCTAGCAAGCTCTAAATCGGTCTGATCTGATCTCACAGCCTTGTTGTTGATAATAACGTACGTACTGATCTGTGATGTACTAATGGTTATTTCTCGTTATGTATTATGGTCATACTTAACTTTTCATATTTTCTCAATTGTTATGCTCTGGCTATGTCAGTTGGAGTTAATTTCGTACCCACCTAAACAGATCACAGTTAAATGCTTGTCATTTGACATTTAACATAATCACATGTGTCCTTTTTAATTCGAAGTCATCTTCTCAATATTATAAGTTTGAAGGTCTATAATTTATTTTTTTAATAATTAAAAATTTTCAGAAATATACAAATTAAATATAATAACTTTAATAATATAATAATTCATTAAAAAATATTATATATAATAAATAATTTTAATAATTTAAAATTACAAAAATAACATGTTTATATAAAAAAATCAAATACATAATATTTAACTAAAACGTTTAGACCAAACGTTTAAAAGTTCTACAGACACTTTTTGAAGAACAGGAAGAACCCTAATTGTATAATGAAGAACCCTAAGTTTCCATTGAAGAACCCTGCTGCTATTGATGGATGAATTTGAAGGTTTGTAAATATTCTCCAAGCAATTCAGTTTTTAATGTCAGTTGAAAATTCTCCAAAAGGTTAAAGGTTTGTTGAGAGAATTGATGTTTGTTGATATGTATTCGATTCAACTTGAACACAAATTGATGTTATGATGTTGTTTCCCTTGTCATTAGAATTCGATGGTGTGATGTTTAATATACATTTGTGATATAATCACAATTTTACGATCTGAAGCTCGTTCTTCTATTAACGATATGTTCTGAAGCTCGTTCTTCCATTAACGATATGTTCTTACGTTAATTTGATATTCGATTGCCACGCGACAATAGAATAATTGACACAACAACGAGCCAGGTAAGATTATTTGTTCAGTTGTTGCCGCCCAGTTTCTTGATCCATTACCCCAACATTATGGCGTAAAGTATGATTTTGTGCTAGTACATAATGTGGTAATTGTGTTGCTTCAAGACATTTGATTTATTGCTGCACTACTATTTAATAAATATGTGAACTTCGTATTAATTATATGTTATTTGATCATGTATAGATAACACGGATGGGTACGATTTTTCTAACGATGGCATTGGAAGTTCGGATGATGAGATGTCTGATCTTGAAGGTATACCATCCGAGGGGCACAAATTGTATCAAAATGATATGAATGGAAAGCCATTGGAAACTGAAGATGATGTTATGAAGTATGTTTTTGTTCATTGGAAGCACAAACACCAATTTTATGTTCAATACGGACATCGAAGATGATTTGACATTAGGAGAACCCATTGAAGGAAAGATCAAGCCCGCAAGACAATGAATGTGGAATGGGAATGTGTTTATGCTGGAGAGAACGTGGTTGGCAAAGGAAAGCAACGTGTTTACAATTCTAGAGAAAGCAAGAGATGTAGATGCCAAGCAAAATTTAGGGTGGCACGTGGCTTGGATGGAGATAAGTTATATTATATTTCATGGGCTTGACTAATTTTAGTACTACGTCGCACTGTACTATTGTTAGTACACCTTTTAAAATTTGACAAATGGTATATTTAAACATTAAAAATTAACTCATTAACAACTTAAATAACTTCAATACTTTTAAAACTAGAAGTGATAAAAGTTTGCAAAACACACCATCTTATTTAGTCACTTCACATATTTAACCCAGAAATAACTTCTTCTTCTCTAAAATTTATCACCACCTTCTCCTCTCTACTGACCACCGCCATCATCGGAGCTCCGAATTTATTTTTTTAATTTTATTCCAAAGCTTCAGCCATGGAAGCTTCGGTGCTTCCATGGCGAAACAGCTCGCCTGAGCTTCCAAATCTGGAAGCGCAGGCTTCCATGACGGAACAACCACCATGTAAGAGCTTCAACCATGGCAGAAGCTATTCCGCCATGGATTGAAGCCTGAGCTTCCAGATCTGGAAGCTCAGGCTTCTGCCATTGTTGAAGCTTTAACCATGGCAGACTGTTCCACCATGGATCTTGTCGGAGCTTCCAGCTCCGGCAAGAGCTTCTATGGCAACTCGCCGCCGCCATAGAAGTTGTTTCCGATCAATGATGACCGGAGCTCCGGTCATCTTTAATTTTTCAATTAAAATTCTTGTTTTAGATAAATAATAAATGGGTATTTTGTGTATTTTTAATTTATGTGTGGTTGATTTTAAATTTTATTGGTTATAGTTTGTTAAGTTTAAAAAATAAGGGGTGTGTAAGTAATTAACCATATAATATTTTTTATTATTATGCGACGTAGTGCGGCGTTATTATGTGACAGTGCGACACCATGTCACATTGATAAAAAATAAAGGATTGAGATTGAATCTTGAATTGATCCAATGGTTTAGATTGTGGTACTACCGTTAGTACAATGAGACAGTACTATTATTAGCCATGCCCATGTTTCATATATAATAAATCAACACAACCACCCTCTTGCAACTCGTACGACCTCCAATCGTCTTAAGTGTAACAGGTGATGCAACTGAATACCAAGTACTTTATGTATATTACATCACATGCTAAATTATATTAAATGTGGATCTTAATATTTAAGTAAAATGACGGAATCACAGAAGTTCACTGTCTACTCATTGAATGAAGGGGGGATTCGTTAATGTGATAGTATAACAATTCTAGAGCAGGATAACAGAGGCTTTGGAACTCTACCTTTTTGTGCCAAGTTTGTATACAATTATCTGTATAAGAAGCAGGTTGATCAAGTTGGTAGAGATGGTGATGCGAACATTGCTCTGGCTCTTCTGGACGGGATGAAAATGAATTATCCGGACATGAAGGTTGAGTTCAAGCTTAATCCTGGTGACGAATCTCTTAGTGCTACATTTTGGTCGGGCGGATTTTCACAAGCATCATACAATTATTTTGGTGATCATGTCCGGTGTTGATAATCACTTGAGAAACTACATTTTTGGTGCTGCATTGATGTGCGATGAGACAATTGAGGCATACATTTGGTTATTGAGTACATTTAAAAATGTGCTGGGAGGGAAGCACCATGTGTCAGTTTTAACTGACCAAGATGCAGCCATGTGCTCTGCCATTTCAACTAAGTTTACCGAAGCAAGACATAGGTTGTGCAGTTGGCATTTGATGAGGAACTGCATGCAAAAAGTAAAAAAAATTAAAAGTTCACTCAATCTCTGGGAAACCTCCTTAAGAAAAATATTAGCGTTCCGGAGTTCGAGCAGTCTTGGGTTGAAATGACTAGACAATTCACGAAAAATAAGTGGTTGAAAGATTTATATGACATTAGACACACGTGGGGCGACGCTTACTTTCGTAGGCATTTTACAGGAATGATGTCGACTACTCAAAGAGCTGAGTCGTTGAATTCTCAATTCAACGACAATGGTATGGCTGAAAATAACATCACCTCATTCCTGAAACATTATCATGTTGTTCTTGAAAGAATCTGTTCCATGTTTTAGGCAGCTGGAGAAGAATCTGAACATAAGCCAGCGTACATCAGATCGAGTGCGCCCCTATTCTAGTTGGAAAAGAAAGCATCAACAATTTGCACCAATAATGTGTTCAAGGAATTACGTTTATAAATTCTTAGAGAGCAAGCGCTCGTGGTTGTCGATTTGAGGATGGTGGACAACAATTTTTTTGGAACTTTTACCAGGCACATATCACGTGATAATAAAGAATGGACGGTTGAGGTAAACCTGGATGAGAAAATATTTCTTTGTAGTTGCACTATATTGGAGACCAATGAATTGCCTTGTCGTCACTTGTTTTCTGCATTTAAAGCACTGCACCTAACGAAGATCCATACAGAATGCATATAGCCTAGATGGACGAAATGCATTGTAAAAGAACTTATGAGGACACATCAAATTGTTTTGTAGCATCACAATCAAAATCACAAACAAAGTCCACAAAGAGATCTCGATTTAATATTTATGAATCCGAAGATTCTGGAGAAGAAGATGATGCAATACGGCCCGATAAATCAGCTCCGATCGAGAAATTGAATAAATTTAACGCTTGTGATCTCAACAATTCAACTAAGTTTAATGCTCGGGATCCGAGAAAGGCTGCGTGAAGAGGCGCACGGAAAGGTTCAAAGCAAATATGCGATACATGTGGGTATGTGTTTTTACATTTTCTTATATATATTTGTAGTGCGGTGTTGACATTAAATATCACGTTGCATTTAATTATTCATATTGTGATTATGTTGTGTTGCTTGTGTTTTGTACTGAAAAAGGGAGTTGGGACATAAATGTGGATCTTGCTTAAGGAGATGTGGTACATGTAGGTATGTACCTTTATATTTTGATCTAGAACATGTAGTTACAAAATCTTAAAATTGGTCATGTTGATTCGATTAATTTTTGTGTGGATGTAGCGAGCTTTGAAACAAAGATGGATCTTGCTTGAGGAGAGGCAAGAATGGTGCTAATGATCCTGTTGAAACCAATGACGCATGTTTTGAAGACATAGAAAATGAACTATAGATTGGAAGATGAGATCGAAGACGAAGGCCTAAATTGATCAGTTTTATTTGACTATCTTGTTAGTTGACGTGGACAGATTTGTTGTCACTTTATACACGTGCTATGCTTTGATATGATTTTAACATTATACTATCTTGTTAGTTGACGTATGTTTCAGTTTCACTGAAAGTGTATGAAAAAGGTCCTATTGTCGTGCGATAAAAGCGTTGTTGCTGAGGCACCATCACCAGTAAAAATCAATCATTAAATATGATGTACACAGCTGTCACAACAACCAGGGTTGCACATCGCAACAACGGTTCAGAGAGTGAGCTGCCAATCTATTGCCGTGCGACATATTATAGTTGTTGAGGCAACGAAACCAGAAACCAGTAAAAACCAGTCATTATATATGATATAGACTGTTGCCATAGCAACCAGGGTTGCACGTCGCAGCAACCGTTTAGACAGTGTGCTGCTCATCTATTGTCGTGCGGTATAACCGTAGTTGCTTAGATAACGACACCAGTAATAATCAGTCATTATATATGCTACAGACTGTTGCCATAGCAACCAAGGTTGAACATCGCAACAACCGTTCAGAAATTGTGCTACTCATCTATTATCATGCGACATAACCTTAGTTGTTAAGGCAATGTCACCTATAAAAATCTTCAGTTAAATTGGGCTTGGATTGGCCCATAAAATGCAGTAAATGCAAATGAGCAACCCTCAATAGCTAAAATTCAGGCTTTTAAGAGTCGGGTCATGCCGGCCAAGTAGAAAACCAATTAATGTGAATTTTTTTTATTAGTTAGAAAAAATAAAAAATTACGTAAATTTATTGCATATAGTTGAAAATCTAAAATTGACATATATAAAATTAAAATTCTTAACATCATAAGGAAACGTACATAAGATGTACGTTTTGATCTTTCGAGAGTTAGCTTTACTATAGGGACGGGTTATGATCCCGATACTGTGCAATGAACATAACAACGTATTATTATTGTTGTTATTATTTTCAACTTATGTTTTATTTTTTCGTAATTTTATTGCATATAGTTGAAAATCTAAAATTAACCTATTCACAATCTAATAAAACGTTAAATTAAAATTCTTAACATCATTAGGAAACATACATAAGAGGTACGTTTCGATCTTTCGAGACTTAGCGTTACTATGGGGATGGGTCATGCTCCCGATATTGTGACAATGAACATAACCAATGTATTATTATTATTATTATTATTATTATTATTATTATTATTATTATTATTATTATTATTATTATTATTATTATTATTTTCAACTTATGTTTTATTTTTTCGTAAATTTATTGCATATAGTTGAAAATTTAAAATTAATCTACATACAATCTAGTAAAACGTTACATTAAAATTCTTAACATCACAAGGAAACGTACATATGAGGTACGTTTTGATCTTTCGAAACTTAGCATTACTATACGGATGGGTCATGCTCCCGATACTGTGACAATGAACATAACCAACGTAGTATTGTTGTTGTTGTTGTTGTTGTTGTTTTCAACTTATATTTTATTTTTTCGTAAATTTATTGCATCTAGTTGAAAATTTAAAATTGATCTTAATACAATCTAACGAAACGTTAAATTAAAATTTAAAACATCATAAGGAAACGTACATAAGACGTACATTTCGATCTTTCGAGACTTAGCGTTACTATAGGGATGGGTCATGCTCACGATACTGTGATAATGAACATAACCAACGTATTATTATTGTTGTTGTTGTTGTCGTCGTCGTCGTCGTCGTCATTATTATTATTACTATTATCATTATCATTATCATTATTATTATTATTTTCAACTTATGTTTTATTTTATTGGAGAATTACGAGAAATGGAAAAACAACATGATGCTACATTTTGAAGCCATCAGTGATCAGATGATTTACATCATCAGAGAAGGGCCAATCAGAATCAGACAGCTCAAACAAGTGATTGAGGTATCTGACGGTCGCAGAAACACTGACGCTGAAGTAAGTGATGCTTCTACTAGCAATGGTCGTGTCGCAACTGGACAAGTTGAGTACGAAGTTAAACCTCGTGAACTCTGGACATCGGAAGATTCCAAGAAACACAGATTAGACGGTCAAGCTCATAACATCATCATTCGTTCGACACTTGAGCATATACAGTGCAAATTGTGGTCTGCAAAGACGGCAAAAATAGCCTAGAAACTGATAAAAGATATATGTGCAGGTACTGAAAAAACCAAGGAAAATAAGTTCGAAGTTCTAAAGCTGAAATTTCAAATTTTCAAGCAAGGTCCCTCTGAAACATTAGAAGAACTTGATTTTCGGTTTACAACTCTCATGAGTGATATGGCTGCATTTGGAGAAAGTGACATATATTCGAATTCTGAGAAAGTGAAAACTATTATCAGAAGTTTGAACCAAAATTGGGAGCATACACAATACTCCTATTTCAATCAAGGAATGCCCAAAATCACTCCAGTGGAACTCTTTTCTCATTTGGCCATTGTAAACTATGAGAGAACCAAACGAGGTTTGGTTGTAGCTGAAAAGTTACAGAGCGTTGCTCTAGTTACCCAAGGTACACTTGAAAAGAAGGATACCAAGGTAGTGTCTGAGGAAATGCTCTTGCAGTAACACATATGAAGAAATATGTTACTCATGAGATAGAGAGAAGAAAAGCAAAAGAGAAGCTGAAAAAGCATCTCGGACCAAATTATCATCAGTACAAGAACACTCAAATGAACAACTCTCTGAACAACCCTACTCAGAAAGATGTTAGTACTGAAGTTGGGAATGATATATACTTCTATTGTCAAAAGCCCGGTCACTTCAAACGTGATTGTCCTTCTTTCAATAAGCTTAAGACGGGTGACAAAAAGGAGAGAAGAACATTCAAAAGAACTCAAAGGGCACTGCTTACTCAAGAGAGGAAAAATATCCAAATTCAACTTGATGCTCTGGATGTTGAGTTAGACTCAAAAAGTGAAGATTCAGAAGACTCAACATTACCATCATCTGAATTGTGCGGAATAACTCATGATGCTATCGATTTTAGCTTGAAGAAGAACGACGTGTGCGAAGTTGCTGAGATAGTAGGTCCTGACATTTCTAACATCGAAGAATGTCTTATGGCTGATGAGGTAACAACTACATCAC
>JAYMSP010002390.1:0-24599 GCA_036897095.1 Plantago elongata
TAAATTAATAAAATATCTCGGTCCCAACATTATTAATTTATAGTGGTTTTATTGTACTAACAATCACATTCCATCCCGATAAGCAATACTTCGAAGCAAAACATGAAACCCAATTTCGTGTTGGACATTTTAGAGCTTTCATAAGCTCTTTTTCGAGTTTTCTTCGAGCTTCTATTTTTTTCTTTTTGAATAGATTTACTTCGCCAGATTTACAGCCATGGAGCGAATCCAAATCTCCATGTGCTTCCATGGAGTTCATTTTCCGGGGCAAGGTCACCGGAGTTCCGGTCACCTTGTTGGTGGTGGTCGTGGGTTGATTGTGGAGGTGGTGATGGGTCTTGGAGAAGATAATATATATTTAGGGTCAAAATATAAAATGTATATTTAGGATATGAGTTTTACAATTTCGTGTAATGTGTATTTATGAAATTAATTTATATTATTAAAGTGCATTATAAATTAATTTTAAATTATTTAATTATGCTATATGTTAAATTTTAAATGGTATATTAACAATAGTACAGTGCAACGTAGTACTGTGATCAATCTACTCAGGTTTGTTTATGGTATGCTGCATTTTGATTCTAAAGTTGCAATGTTTTCTGAGTTTGTAATAAATGAATTAATATGATGCTTATGTTTCCGAGTTCGAGAATCATCCTATTATTAATCATCATTATGATATTGAAGAACGAAAGTACGCCTATTAATCAACACAATAGTGGGTATATAGTGGATACTGATAAGTAGTACTGACCAGACCATATCTTTCTCGACCATATCAACTGGAGGAGGCAAATATTCTCTACACTTGCAATAAATTAATTCAAACTGTAATTTCTAATTAATGACTGACTAGATGATTACAATAAAATTATTTACTATTGACTAATACTTCCTCCGAACTAATTTATAAGAATTCGATTCCTACACCTCTCGATCTAACTTTTTTATCGCCCAATCCCCTAATAATTTAACTGCTCCTTTTCTTCCTGGTCATCCAAAATTTAGTTTCTTAGATACAACAGGCTTTCCTTATTTGATACTAGAAGAACATAAATTGGATTAATCTGCCATGGTGACTCATTTACTTAGCATGGATGATCAATATTTAGTTTGTGATTGGGGTTTGGACATGTCGCTTAACAGGTTTGTATGTTATTACGTGAGTTCATGGTTCGCTCGGTGTATACGAGTAAAATTTGGAATTTTCTGAACTAATAGGTCTAGAAATGGTCAAGTTATTCCCATCATCCTTAGTATCTAATTCATATGGTGACATTACAGTTTCTTACCTTCTACTGCACTAAACAAGAAATGTCATGAAACCATTGTCTTCTTAGTCAAAACAACACCAACCAAAACAGAAGGCAAGACAAACATGCTAGTATTTATTATTCATTCCTTGACATAATCTAAGAAGATTATCAGTTTCATCACACCCCTTGTCTCTCCATCTCAAATCCGGCCCATTAAACAAAAAAAGCAAAATGACAGATTGGTTCTGTACTTAAACATATATCTCTTTGTGATCTTCTCATGTTACCTTTTTCTTGGTTCCAAATCCTCATATTACTATATAAGTCACAGTGTATATATATATACACACATATATAGCAACTACACCTTTCAATGGCTTCTTTGAAAGGTGATGCAAACTCAGGCACACTGCTATATGATATGGCTTCTCTGTTGAAGGTTCTGGGGCTCAGCCTGTGGTTGTACTTGGCCACACAAGGTTCGAACACCGTTGTTTCGCAGAGTCCTGTTACTGGAACGGTTCAGGTCGATGGAGCTAAGCCGATTGGAGTGACAGATGAGGACTTCATCTGTGCAACCATGGATTGGTGGCCGCCCACGAAATGCGATTACGGAACGTGTAGCTGGGGAAATGCTTCACTTCTCAATCTGGTAATAATAATATGCTAGCTGCTTCTCATCATTCTTTTCTTCTGCTTCTTGTCATGGCGGTTCTGTGATTTTCTTTCAAAAAGTCTAGTCTATTGTGGAACCATTTTTGTCCAATTGGTATAACGTTATTGCAATTTGCAATCTTTTCCTTTATGTCGTACATTGACATCTATTTAGGCTTTATCTCCACTTGATGAGTGGTTGGCAACATCTACTATTAGTATTAGCAATACTTTGTAGATGTGGAAACATAACGATGAGTTGATTGATAAGCCAAGTTGATATTAAAAAAAGTGGTTTTAATGAAGTTAGACTAACAAATCAACTTATAAGGTAGAACTAGCAAGTGTTCTTCGACAAGTTAGTCGGACTTGTGTTGTAAATTTTGAAATTATCTAGTCGACTAGTTAGATATTTACGTAACATACTTATGAATATATACTTAAAAGTTCGAATAGTTTACAGAATAATGAATCGATCTATGCAGTGGATTTACTGAGGGTGTCTGTGCAATACAAGTTCCAAGAGGTTAATTTAAATTCTACACTAAATTGTACTGACAAAATTGTGTTCTGTTGTGTCACAGGATCTAAGCAACAAAACTTTTCTGAACGCAATTAAAGGTACTTCATTTTTTATGTTCTCTCTTTTCCTAGCTGTAAGTTTCAGGAATCCCATGACTAAAAGATGCTCTACCTTTGCAGCATTTTCTCCCCTGAAGATTAGACTTGGGGGAACTTTGCAAGATATAGTATGGTACCAAACACCAGAAGATACCACCCCATGTACTCAATTTGTCAACAATACTTCTGAGATGTTTGGATTTACCGGAGGTTGCTTGCCAATGTCACGTTGGGACGAGTTAAATACTTTCTTCGAATCAGCAGGGTAATTTTACTTGAATCAACTTTTGATGTACATCTGAGTTGTATGTAAATTCTAAGATCACTTGTTGTAGGAGTACTAAAATTTTCTCCTCAAAATACATATTAACACATCTACTATCTCATAATTATCCTTCTTATAGATCCTATTTTGTGTATAAAAGTACCAAATTAATATATAGGCCCACCTAATTTAGAGAGTCCTCAAGTTTAGGATTAAAATTTTGTGGGCCATAACATTAGGATTCCTAAGGTTTTAACATTTTAAAACCTTTTATTTTACCTCAAATTTGAGTATAGGCAATATTTTGAGAGTCCTCCTAGCTCTAATCATACTATCTGTGATTTGTAACAGAGCACAAATTATATTTGGTCTGAATGCATTGAGTGGGAGAACAGTCCATCCAGGTGGCACTTCTACTGGAGCTTGGAATTCCACCAATGCAGAATATTTCATCAGATACACTGCTAACAGTAACTACACTATATATGGGTGGGAGCTCGGTAAGAATCTCATAATTGCATTCATAATTCCGAATTCCAGCACAGTGGTATCCCAGATATGCAGTCTCTTCCATCTGCAAGATCGAACTCGTTACCCAACATATATTGAAATCTGAAATAAAAGCTAATGTTGATGCTAGGAAATGAACTAAGTGGCAGTGGAGTTGGAACAAATGTAGCAGCAGACCAATATGCAGCTGATACAGTCAACTTAAGAAACATAGTGCAAAGTATCTATACAGATTCCAAAACCAGGCCACTAGTCCTTGGACCAGGAGGTTTCTTTACTACAGATTGGTTCACGAAGTATATAAATCTAGCATCCAACTCACTTCAAGTGGCTACACATCACATATACAACCTTGGTCCAGGTACAATCCCATACCATAGAATACTGCCATTAAGCACCCAGATGAGCACCTTTTTCATTTCCGCTAAAAATGTGAAACTATCAATTTAACATGCACATTTATGTGATGACCAGGTGTCGATACTCACCTGATTGACAAGATACTCAATCCAGCTTATCTTGATGGTGGAGCTCAGCCCTTCAGGGATCTTCAGAACATTCTCAAAAGATCGGGAGCCTCAACTGTTGCATGGGTTGGTGAATCTGGAGGGGCTTACAACAGTGGCCGCAATCTTGTATCCAATGCATTTGTTTTCAGCTTCTGGTAAATTTGTTTGTGTAATAGGATTTTACTTTCATTTTCAAATTGCATACCAAATAGTTACAACTTACAAGTAATGTTCACTAACCAGGTACCTAGATCAGCTCGGAATGGCCTCTTCTTATGATACCAAAACATACTGCAGACAATCACTGATTGGCGGTAACTATGGTCTGCTCAATACCACAAATTTCATTCCAAACCCTGATTATTACAGGTTATCTTCAATCTGCTAAATTTTCATTTCAGATTAGTTATTAACACTCTTTGGAGTGGTAAGCACAAAATGCCTTTCTATATCTATCTTTTTTTTTCTTTCCTGTTTTTTTACCATACATCGATGTGTACATTGTCTGATTGTCACCATCATATTCATGACAATTAACTTATCCTTCAACCAATATCACTCTATTAAAAACAAGATCATTACTTCAACTAGTACTGAAGTAAAAATCAAGTCAGACTAATCCTTATGAGGTTATGACCTCTAGATCAAGATATCTCGGGCAGCAACTACGCCCAGATTTTTGACATTTTACCATATATTATTCAGGGTCTCTGTTATGATTTCACATTTAATGGTATTATGTTAACATGTAAGAATTATGTTACAGTGCCCTTCTTTGGCATCGCCTAATGGGAAGAAATGTTTTATCAACAAGATTTATTGGAACAACAAAGAAATTACGTGCATATGCTCACTGTTCGAAGAACTCCGTAAGTAGATCAATTATTCATCAACTGCGGTTTTCTAATGCATTACGTCCATCTTTATGAGTCCTAGTTACTGATGATTGGATACCTTACGTTTTTCATGCATTGCAGCCTGGAATCACAGTGCTTTTGATCAACCTAGATAACACTACAACGGTTCAAGTTAACCTGTTGGTTCAAAATGCCATATCAAGCACGACATCAACAGTTGAGACAAGGCAACAATCCTGGAAGATAAACTACCCAGGCAATTACAAAAGTGAAGCTGTAAATGAGATGGTTAGAGAAGAATACCATTTAACAGCAAAAAATGGTGACCTGCATAGCCAAACGATGCTTCTGAATGGGGAAGCGTTAACTGTAAATTCTTCAGGGAGCATACCGCCATTAGAACCCAGAAAAGTTGATCAGTCTGAACCAATAGTAGTTGGTCCTTTCTCCATTGTATTTGCCCAGATAGCCACCATACAGGTTCCTGGTTGTAGGTAAAATAAAGCCAATATGCCGTTAAAGCTTAAAGATAACATATGCGGTTCTTATTCGGTAAATAATCATATCCTCCAAAATAGAAAAGGTTTACACTGACTAACTGTTCATATGGAAATTCCATGAGTTATTCCACATGTTTAGACACTTGCATCACCGGTTTATTGCTTAAGCCGCATGAAGTATCAGTATACATAAATAATAGATGAACATTAACTTGTGCCAACTCCTATAAAGTATAAACTAGACAAACTCTCATCTTTCTGTAATAAAAAACTAAAAACTCAAACTGCTAAATCAAATAACTAACAACTTTGTAACCTCTTTTATTGCCTGTCTGCAGTTTCATATGAATGTTAAAACAATTTAGTTTGGTGTTCGGAACATGATTGTAGAACCTCAAAAATATCTTGGGCAAGTCACACTCTACACCTATGCCCCTGATGACTCAACTTGCAGCAAGTTGCTGCTCTTGCATTGCCAGAGGAATTGCTGGCCTCCATGTGGTGCCCTCAGGGTTGTCCATGAGTGCAATGCCTACAGCTGCTAAATCTTTTCGAATTGCATCAGATTTTTCAAATTCTTTATTTTTTCTCGCATCATTTCGTTCTTCTATCTTCTGCCGAATGTGATCTTCGGTCAACTTAGCACGCCTCAATGAATAATCTCGCAATTGCTGCAATGCCTGGAACATATATATATATATAAGCCAGATATATCATTTAGGTTCATAAACATTAAACAGAGAAGAAGTCAAATTTGAATTTTGGCATATATGAATTATAAACCAAGAGAGTCAAGTCACTATTCTCAAAGAAATGACACATAATAAACCCAAAAAAATAAGCCAATACTGCGAGCAATTTGGTCTGTGTTGTTCGAATTGTAGTATTCAAACTTGAATGCAAGTGGAGAAAACCAGAGGAATGTTCCGTGACATTCTCAGCCATTATAACACAAGTAAACCATAGAGAAGCATAAGCAATCTCACAGGCATGCCCAATCTTAGAATTTACTGCACCCTGCCATTAGAATATATGCATGTTCGTGTGTGTATATGAGAGAGAGAGAGAGAGAGAGAGAGAGACTCTACCTCTGAGTAACTATCTGGCGAGAGCCCCAAAATAGTCAGTATATTTCTGACTGCATTTTCTAAAGCTGCAAGGGATTCTATTCTTGACTCCTGCTTCTTCCCCTGTACAATGTGCACAAAGTCATAACTATCAGTAAAGAATATTCCTCGGGTTTTGCAACCCAATGTGAAATATAAAGTGAAAGGGCATCTAATCGAATGATGAGCTAAGCTGCAACCCCAAAACAGATTGTGAAATGGATATTCTTATGCGAAGAGGACAAATGCACGAGAATACAGAAGCACTTGACATTGATTAAATTGCAAGTACTCTCCAGTGTTATAAAAACTGTGTCAAACCAATTTTAGGACTTTTTTATTTTTACATGTTTAATCTAAAACACGCCATATGACATGGTCTGTACATATACATTAAACTAACTAATATATAACTCAAGGTTTAAATTCTGTTATGATGTAGTCTGTGGTTTTGGCGAGCAAGAAAAAATTGCAATCATCACTAAATTGATTAGCCTCAATTGAAACCATACCTTCCGTGTGTGTAGAAGATCATTGATGGTTCTCAATGGGTCAGAAATCACCGATAAAGCAACATTTGTGTGAAGATCATCTGACATTGACATCAAACAGTCATCAAGAAATTTGTTCACACAACTCGCAGTTCCAGGTGGAACTGATTCTTTCTGACTGAACACATCTACATCATGCTGGATCAGGACACTTTCACAGTCATGTAACGTCTGCAGTCAAATCAATATAAATCAAGACTAAGACGAACAATATGGCGATAAGAAAATAACCTCTCGATCTCCCAAATTTTGCTCCCTTTATACAGTAAGCCACAAACATGTTAACTATATATCAGATAAGAGAACTAAAAGACTAGTATGATCCACTCAACAGATTTGATATAGAGCATGCTAAGTTATAATCAGGCAAGGGAATAGATACGCACAGCACCAAAAATACAAGATAAAACGGTTCCATGCTACTCATTTGCATGTGTGATAATATAGATCGATTTGAGAGAAAAATTCAGAGAACAGCAAGAGAAGCTGGGAAAACTTATAATCTAATATGAATCATTAGTCATTAATAGTGAAAACACGAAGCTTA
Source organism: Plantago elongata (assembly GCA_036897095.1). Classification (NCBI taxonomy): domain Eukaryota; kingdom Viridiplantae; phylum Streptophyta; class Magnoliopsida; order Lamiales; family Plantaginaceae; genus Plantago; species Plantago elongata. The sequence continues at coordinate 7,380 of JAYMSP010002390.1, forward strand.
GCCTTCGCTTATGCCTATAAAATAACGCAACACCAGCAAGAGATAATCCTAATGGAATCTTAAGGCAATCTAGAATCCTCTAGTATTAAAACTTCCAAAAATACTTTAATGTCATGCCTATATTAACAAATATCTCCATGATTTTTATCAGCATAACAATACCTGATAGATATAGAAGATACGTTCTGATGCATTTTCAAGCAGTAGATCTGAGAAATTCATAGGGGAGCGATAATGAGTTCCCATCAGGAAGAGTCTTAAAGCCAGTGGATGGTACAGTTCTATAACCTTGTGAATAAGATGCAACAAATGATTAGAGTTTTGAACAAAATGATACAGAGATACAAATAAAGTGCATGCACATGTGAAGAGAGAAATAAGATACATGTAGAGGAAGCTTTAAATCATCTAGTATGTCCTTGTACCTGCCGAATTGTGAAAAAGTTTCCAAGCGACTTGGACATCTTTTCATTGTTAATGGTCACAAATCCATTGTGTACCCAATAGCTTATGTTGCTCTGATGACATGCAGCACAACTTTGAGCCATCTCGTTTTCATGATGTGGAAAAACGAGATCCATCCCTCCACCATGTATGTCAAAAGAATAACCTAAATAAGCAGCACTCATGGCACTGCACTCAATATGCCATCCAGGTCTTCCAGGACCCCATGGACTATCCCAGGAAGGTTCACCCTCCTTTGCTGACTGCAAAAGATCCAACAATTGTCTCCTGAGACACCAATAATTCATAAAGTAAAATGATTTTTCTCTTCACGGAACTTGCAATTTCTTGCAATAATTCAAAACCATAACTCCACTATTTTGAGAAACTTTTGCTTTCTGAACATAAAACCTCAGTAAAAAAAATTGAGCTAGGGAGAAAAGGTAAAATGAGGACTGCAAGGATCATCTACTTTTCAATGATGATTTATTGGTAAGAAAATAAAAGTTCAAAAGACATCGAGGATGTTTCTATAACAAAGTACTCCGAGAGAAAAGGAGAAAATTTTAACCTGAACAATAGTGTATATTAAAAAGAAGTGTGATATTTTAATATCTTTTAAAAGAAACCAACAAATAACCAACTTGTGACCACGTGTAGTTTAGAACGAATTACCTTCCATAAGGCAAAGTCAGCAGGGTTATTCTTCCTTGAGTCCACTGCGACCCTTTCACCTGCCCTATTATCTTCCAATTTACGCCCAGATAATCTGCCATACTCAGGGAATTTTTCCACGGAGAAGTAAACATCATTGTTGATTATGTATGCACACCCATTCTCGATTATCTGATGTAAGAGCAAATAAATACAGTTATTTTGACTTAATGCCTACATACTAAGGGTTACGAATGTCAAAATAGATTTGGGAAAAGGGAAGAAAGATCAAGAATTGCCAGCTGCATGTTCAGCTGCTAGCTAACAAAAGGTAGACTAATTTTGATGTCTTATAAGAGGACAGTAAAAACTCTGAAATGCTAAATGTGAAATATAGTGTTAAGCTCCAGATGATTTTTTAACCACCAGAATTACACACATATTTTATCATAGATATACCTGCTTTATCATATCAATAATTTGAGACATATGATCCGAGACACGAGGCTCTACAGAAGGAGGAAGGCAGTTTAAATGTGCCATGTCCTGATGAAATTCTTCACAATATCGTCTGCTCAAGCGCAGTGGATCTTCACCCATTTCCTTGGCTCTGGCAATAATCTACAGAATGTGAAAATGCTGACTCAGCATCCTGTCAGACATATAAGAAAAAGTTGGTACTTATACAAGTTCAACGTTGACCACTTTCAAAAAGGCTCTTATGTTCACCAAATATCGATTTCAGTGATTCAAGATCTAACCAAAATACCATGAGTGTGGTACTACAAATACCTCACTGAAACCATTGCACCAGATCCGGATTAAGTGAATGTAGAAATATTGTAAAAGAAGTTCACGATTCATGCTACAAAAGTTAATAATCCATCATATAATTACTTGTTATACAGTCCCAATAGGCTTTCCCATGTGCTAATCTACACACATGAAGCTACTGGAGCCTGTTTCTCAAGTATATCTCTTGTGCGTCTAATTGAGTAAGCTTTCCATATGAAGATACAGAAGCCCTGAAGTATATTTCATGTGCATCTAATTGCTTAAGCTTCTCATACGAAGCTACTGAGGACTGTTTCTCAAGTACAGCTTTGTGCATCTCATTGCTTGTTTTACAATTCTAAGCTTTCCCAATGTATAAAAGTACAACTACTGAACCTCAACCTAATCATCTGATGTGAAAGACAAGTGATATTAATACTGAAAAGGAAAGGTTACATCTTCAGGAACTCCCACAGAAACATTAAAGTAATAATTATTCAATTTAAAAATAAAAAAAATAAAAAAAAGGTGAAGGCAATTGTAAAGAGGAGAAAAGGACAGGTGCATGGACTCATAAGCACCAACAAACATTTCCATCTGGTATAGCCACACCATTACTCACCTTGTCATCTACATCAGTGAAGTTACGAACGTAGTTAACCTCATATCCCAACTGCTTGAGGTATCTGATAATCGCAAAAAGAGAAGAAGAAGATAGAGTTTTAGATTAGTGGAACACTCAAAATTCAGACATATGCTTCAAACACAGTCCATAGGCTTAAGTCAAGATAATGAATAACTGTTCCACAAAAACAAGGTCAACGTAATGATAATAAGTTTCTAACATTCGTCTATTTACAGTTCACAGCTCCAAAGGTTTCATAAGCTCTTATCAATTAGCTTAACGGACAAATCCACAATGCTTTACTAAACATACAGTTCTTTCACTAGCTCCAAAATCCCTCGAGCAATGTTCTAATCTAAAGTCCAAAAATCCAATTAAGAATCAACACCATTCCATACACCTATGGTGCTAAATAGACAGTGGAGCACGATTCACAATCAACAAAGCAACATCCTGATAGCTCACTTATAGGCCTAAATGTGATGTACTAATCCAAAAGTCCAAAAACTCAATTAAGAGAATCAACATCATTCCACACACCTACATGCTAATGTGAACACATTTCAAATTCAACTACACAAAATGCAGATAGACGACATCGAACACAATGCGAATGCAATGTACTAATCCAAACTCCAAACAATCAATCAATAAAATCAACATTACTCCCTACAACTAGCCCCAAATCAAATATATAATACCTAATTCAAACTCCAAAGAATGGTACAGTCAGACAAACAAACAAACAAACCTATACAGAACGTCGAACGCAACGTATACACGAGCATGTCCAATGTGGCTGAGATCATAAGCAGTGACGCCACATACATACATTCCGACTTTACCTTCAACTTTTGGCACAAACAGCTCCTTTTGCCTGTTTAACGTGTTATGAAGCCATAGTTCATTCTTCAAAGCTCTGATAGTATTATCCTTGCTTTTACCGGTAACGGAATCGCCCGTACGGTGTTCGTCAGCACAGGTGGTGGATTTATTGCTGATAGATGAAAGGGCGCGAAAGCGGAAATTGGATTTGGAACGGAGGAATTTTGTGAAGAATTTGGTATCAGTGAAGGAGAGGTGGAGAGGAATTGATGGTCTATAGAATCTGAGAAGAGTCGCCATTGGGATTTTGAGGTTTTAGTGAGTTCGTCTATCTTTCAGGATAATGAAGATTGAAGACGAAGCTCCTTTCTAATTGTTCGGTTTTTGTTACTTAAATTGGAATCTGGTCCAACCACCCCCCGGACTAAAAATAAAAAAAATTCAAAAATATTATACTACTTTTCTTTTTAATTCGGAACCTAATTGTTCAATTTTAATCAATATAAATCACGTTTGTTTACCAACCTAAACAAAATTGGTTTGTACTTCTTTTTAAACTTATAATTGTTGAATTCTTGAATTAATTATTTATTTTATATAGAATTGATAAAAAAAAATAAAAGATCATCCACATAGTGCAAATGATTCACAAAACTTTATGTGTCAAGTACCCTTCCATGCATAAACATGAAATGTTGGCTTCGGAGATAATCTCATAATTTAATCGTGTATCAGATGGAAGAGATAGTTCTCCAAAAAAGTTCTAAGCTTCCATCAAAATTTCTCGACAATTTTATTTGCAAACACAATACTAGTTGATTTCTTAGCACTGTTTACAGTATAATTTGCTTGGGATGGTTAGATACAGGACCGTTTTTACTAAACACATGATAATATTTATATATTATAAATAGTCCAATAAATTATATAAATATAATATTAATCCCAATTTTTGTAAAATTTATTATCACTTTATAAAAAATATATGAACGTAAATTAATATTATAAAATCATTAGTCATATTATACAAATAATAATGAATTTGAGATGTTTATATTATTATAATACATATTCGTAATTGTTAATATTTATTTTATTACTTAATATAATTAAATTAATTAACTTTACATTATTGGTTTTTTTAAAATCAGGTCTGATTGGACGGGTCGTTCCTGGTCAGGGTTTCAGATCTGCCAGGACCGGACACGGCACAACTCCAACCAAATCGTCGGAGCTCCGACAACAGCTTCTCCGGCCAGTTCATGTTCTTCGTTCTTCATATTTTTCGTGTTCTTCGTATTCTTTAAAATTTTCTTCGATTTTATTCCGGATAATATGATTATTTCAAATAAACATGTTTAGATGTTTTTTTAGGTAAAATTGTAATTATTTATAATTATAGGACTATTTTATTAATTACAATAGTTATAATGTTGTTTGTAACATATAAAAATGCATAATGTGTTTAGTAAAAGCCGTCGTTTAACATTATTATTCGCTTACTAATTAAAAAATAATGTATCGAATGATACAACTACAATTTCCCTACGAGTTCAGTGTCTTTTAGATGAGGTGGTTACAGTTTTCTTTTGCATTAGTTGTGTACTGTACTTATCTTTAGAGTCTTGACACGGTATTTATCTAAGTTCTACAAATAGGAAAGTGTGTTTCGTTCACAATTTTAGGCTGTGACCGTCACAAATCTGTAACAGGTTTTTGTACGTGCAGTGTAGTAAAATGCTGGCAGGTGGTCATATGATATGTAGACTAATTAACAACAATAAGGAACTTTTAACTAACTACTGTAATTTTTATAAAATTGAAGTTTGTGATGCATATAGTACAAAACTACAAACTCGGTTCAAACTGTGCCAGGTGCTCTGTGTAAGAGTATCTGCAACTGCAACCTCCCACCATGTAAAGAATGATCTATCTAATGTTCCACCAATACTCACTGGAAAAACCCGCCCCGCCATCACCATATTCCATATTTACATTCTGAATCCTGAATCCAACAATGTAAGGAATAAGGTCTGAAAATTGCCACAACACTTCTACACATCTGCTGTTTTATCTCATGCCAATGAGCAAACCTTGTCTGCAGCAGACAATGCAGATCATAAGCTTAAGGCTCCATTATTGTAAATGGTGATGATGATATTAAACCAAATGCTTACCTTGACCTGAGTAACTACAGCATAGGCGAGGGTCATCTATATAAGTTGTTTGAAGACCCATCATCCAGGATCCCACAGAGATATCCTCGTGAGCATAAGCCTTCAAAGATGCACTGCAAGGACAAAACATGAAGACGTGACAGCGGATAAATTAGGTAGACCAGGACAATTGGAAAACATCACTTTGAGCAAGGTGAGTTGGAGAGACTAGGAAAATTTTGGCTGGTGTTTTTGGACTTAGGATTATGAATACGTACAACATATGTTATTGAACACAATCTTCTCTCATCTATTTCCATTATCTCTCTGTATAAACTTCAATTTTCACATGCTAGGTGTAGGAGACTAGAGTGAGAAGGCAAGAAGTGCTTCAGACAATCATCTCATTAATCCAAACAAATACAATATCTTCCAAGTCAGAGCAGCCACATGAAATACTATTTGAAAGTTTGAAGTATAGGAATTTTATTTGTTTTTCTTCATGAACTACATAAGATTTCACTGACCTGTTAATGTGTATATACTGAGCAAGATCTTTCGTGAGTATTAACAGTGAACCAGTTGCATGGCGGAAGTACCTAAGGAAAACATAATGTCATAAACTGAAGTTAAGAATTGCAATAATGTGACGATCTGCCCTAACCACCAGCTCATTACGCTCTACATATGTTAAACGGATATCTACTTACGATTTCTGATCACCAAACTTCCACCATTCTGGCTCGTACCACGGCTTACCCCTGAAAGTTAGAGAATAGCAAGAAGTTAATCTAATTGAATATTCAACAAAACTTTAAGCTGTTCCACATTTGAACTATCTGCCTTCAAGTACACTGGAATGTACACACAATGAAAAAGCATGTTATGGGAAGGAACAGTTGAACATATTTTTCAAGATATAATATGTTCTTCTGTAATGGCTCAGTATGTAGAGCTATATTAGCGGTCCACAACTGAATAACAAAACTCAACAGCATATTTAGCAGATCATAGATGATCATACTAGAATAAAACCTCAAAATTAATACAACTTAAAGCCGTTGACTTAAGTTAAGTGGCCGTACTCTTCAGTTACTACTTCCCCAGACTTCATGCAACCAATGTAAGAAGTGTTTTGACCACGGCGACTTTGGAGAAGTTCTAACAGGCCATCTGCAATATTGCAACAGATTTTAAATATATGTAAACTCGAGCATGATGTGAGTTGCAACACATCATATTCACAACTTACCAAAATTCAGATCAACGTTGTCATCCACCTTTACATAAAATTCTGCATCCCACATCTGGACTGCTGTGCTAAAGAAAAATTTTGCTTTCTTGGGTAATTCCTCTTGGGCCTCTTCGTGACGATCCTAGCAGAAGATAGAGATAAAATATAAAACTACCGTTCCTGAAAGCTTTTCATGCAGGTAAAATAACTACTGTTGAAAATGTCAAAAGAGCAGCAAAAACTAGCATCAAATTTAATCATATACATTACACAATTTCTGGTGACAGAACTATCATTCATATACATAAATTATATTAAAATTAACTTCCACGTCGCCAGACAAAAGAAATATACACTGTATAATAGTAAGCAACTATAGAACAATAGAAGTATACACTGCATCAAGGAGACTGCTAATCAACTGAACTAACACAGAATTTAGCAACTCACAAGAATCAAAAAATCCTTTGTTGTGGTATTTTCTTCATCAATATTGCGGTCCAAGCTATCACCCCGATTAGGACTGCGAAATTCAAGGTGCTGAATATCATGCAATTCGTAGTTGATGCATAACAGTATCAAAAGAATACTTTTCAATAAAAAATGATTAAGAAAGAACGCAAAGTGTTTGAAAAAGGGAGAAACCTCCTGCCAATCACAAACTGTACAGCGATTCCTTTTTCTTCAAGTCTTGATAAAGCATCACCTGCCATCACAATCAGGGAAATCCATCAAAATTGTAGCCGCGTCACATGCCTAAATAAAGCTGGTAAATGTGGTCTCCATGAATTTTCTATCTATTATCAACAGGAAAGAATAACCTGGTCCATTCCATCTTACTTGAACTTGCACAATGCAAGTTTTCTAAACAGGCTAAATATTGGATAGAATGCCCAGTTTGTTGGCAACAGAAAAGGGTTTAATTAGGACAGGCTGCAGCCCACCATTAAACAATCATGGAGACAAAGACCTTGTATAGCAGGACACTAGGTTGAATGGAAAGGACACTCAAGATTTATTATGCCAGTTCCAGGCATTTCCAGAAGAAAGTAAGAAATCAATCTATGCTTATAGTTGTGACTCTTGTGTGTATGTAATTCCATTCTATAGGCACCAGTATCAATGAAAAAATTGTAAATGCCAATTGAAACATCGATGTATATCAAAGATCTTGGCATGAAAAATAGCATCCATTATATCTGAAACTACTCTCAGATGGTCAGATAGGCTAATTTGAGTAAGCATTAATGACTTCAACAACCATATTTACATTCATCACCATGGATTATCCACTGTATTACTAATTATACACATAAGATCATATTATCCAACATTGAGTAACAGAATATATAGAGATTACTATGAGGATTGAACTTTAAGCTGACCTTTTGACATCCACGAACCCCTGATGATATTGCGCCGCAACCGACCCCCAAAGCCTGTATAAACTCCAATAACAGCAAGCAACTTTTTACCTGAAGGTTGACTTTGCTTCAATTGATTTTTAAGATAACCTTGACTTTTTGCCAAGGTCAGTTCCATCTCGGCTTCAACGATTCTCCTCTCCAATTCCCTAAAAGATACATCACACTAAGCTCAATACTAATAGTCTTTACTCTTTAGCATATCAAAAATCAGCAATCACTTGAAAGGTATTCAAAACATGATCAGAGGAATAGGAAGCATACTTGCAGCCAAGGACCATTAATTTGTCTTCCACAGTAAGGACCTTAGGTTTCTACAGAGAAAACAGAATATCCATCAGATTCTCCATCCTATTGTACCATATGAGAGTTAAAATTGTATGCATGAACATATGCACATGAGATAAGCAGCACATCAAAGCTATTACGTTTCAGTAGCTTCCATCAAGACTATTATGTTTCAGAAGCTTCCATGTTAAAGTAATTGAGGCAGAAATGGACAAACGTCCAAGTTACCGATATCTACTTATATATACAAAAATGGTAGGAAGCTGATGTCATTGAATTACTCTCCTTATATGTAATGGAGGAGAGCCTTATGTGTCTTGTGATTATAAAACAGTAACAAACTTCAGACTACATCTCATATCACCAATCTTTTCTTAGATTAATTAACACAGCTCACTAGCTGTTTCAATGAAGCAAACAAGCCATACCACATGTCTAAATGTCTAATCAAAACAGCTCTGCTCCATTTCTCTCTTCATTTAAACACTAGCTTCACCTTCCTCTCACTCCTCAACACAACAACCAAACAGGAATCTATTCAGTCGAAAAACGGAACCGAACAATCAACCTAAGTCATATTTCGAGAATCAAACCTGACCAGAAATCTTCTGGAGCAAATTAACCAGCAACATTCTGTTCTCCGCATCTTGCCACAACCTAAAACATCAAAAACGATCAGCTAACAGATAAATAATAAATTACTTCGATCGGAAATTAAAATTAGAAAAACATCAATCTCACCTTCCGGCTACGTAAAGCCAAGCGAAGCAGGAAATGAACACCATTAGAATAGCAGATTTGGACGTGCTTTGATTATTAGGCTTGGACTTCGATCGCCTATCAGGTTTTACTCTTGTCACCGGTAAATTGGTCTCCATTGTTGTTTGATCGGCGATCAGCTGAGCAAGGACTATCACAGTGCTGTGAAATGGTTTACGCCATTGACGAAGAAATCTCGGAAAAAATTGGACTCGATGATTTAATGAAGTTTCCAAATTAGATTTGATGCAGAAGTTACAGAGAGGAAAGCGGTTGTTACTTTACTTCATGGGCCAGCAATTTGTACGCTATGTTTACCAAGCCCGGCCCATAAAACAGTTTAAGTAGTTTGTGTAGACTGTGGGGTAAGACCTTCGAAGATAATTCTCCTATAAAAATTGGTGAAATTTTAAGTTTTTATGAAATTTCTGTAATATTGTATATTAATTATATAATTTTGTGTAATTTGTATATTTTTATCTATTTGTAAATTATATATTATTATATATTAATTGTGCGGCTGAATATTTTGTGTAGGATTCTGAGAATTTTTCGGACTCTCAAAAAAGTTCCTCTAATTCTCCAGCAAAACATGACATTTGAATGAGTGTTAGTCTCACTATACAATAATACATGTACTTTAGACGCACTGATTATCAGCCCCCTAATTATTACAATAGTTCAGCTTATTTAATCAACAATTCCATATTAGAAACAAACAAAAATAGTCGAGATTGATAGTAAAGGCGTAAATTAATGATATGTCACTGGGTGTGTGTCTCTTGCGCCAATGTTCGACTTACATCAGAACCGACATTAACTTTCAGATGTATATGTAATTAGATTTTATACATTATTCGGGTGAATTGGTAATAACCAAAACTTGAGGCATGAATCTGAGATGGGCAATCTATCAAGCATTGGTTTTGTAATTTTTCGTTTCTTGATATGATCAATTCATGTTTGATTTAGTGTATCTTAGTGTGGTTAAAACTGGAGATTTCTTTATATTCATTGTAAAGTTTTAAAACACTATCTAAACATACCATGAATAGAATTATAAATCTTCCCATCTTTATATCATATCAAAATCATAAATATAGAATATTCACTTGCAAATTTAAAATGTGACAAAAAACTATATAAAACCCTCAAGAATAAAAAACAAAAAATAATAACTTTCACAAACCAAATATACATACAACATGGCAAAAGAATTCGCTAATTTCTTTTTCATTTTTGTTATTTCGAATGTCATATTCTTTACAGTTTGCCCTAACAACGTATATGCGGTATGTCTAAGAACCATTTATTGTACCATTTCTTCCCTAGATAGTATACTTCAAGTGCACGTCTAAGTGCCTCGAATCTGTTTTCATTGCTTATAATTTTGATTTGGATAATGCAGCAACAGCAACCCAAGGGATATTGCATAGCCATTCCTAACTTCAGCTCGAATGCAACGCTGCAGTATGTTGTAGACACGTATTGTCAAACAGTCAATTGTGCTGCGATTCGACCGGGGGGAAATTGTTACCTTCCAAATGTGCCATATAGTCACGCTTGTTATGCCATGAATCTAATGTTCCGACATAATGGTACTTGTAATCTTCAAATCAGTGTTCTAACAAGATACAATCCTTGTAAGTGATTCGCATTTTCGACTTGAACCTTCTTTACATTTCAATATTTATGAGTCGTTCTAATCTAACTTGCTCATGTTTTGTTTTGTTTTGTTTTGCAGCTTATGGTAAATGTCACTACCCATGAAGACACTGAAACTAATATTGGTCACGAGCTTCATTTGTACTAGATATTTAGTTGAATAATTTGTCACATGATGAATAATTTGTTTAAGTTATGTTTATTATATAATGATGTGATGATTAACAAATATAGTACCCTTTTGTTTTCATAAAATTTACAATATCTATATGGTGTAACCATACGGATTATAATTGAAACTTCCACCGTAAGGCTATGTTTGGCAAACCTTCTACCTTCGGAGACTAATAAGATAGGTGGGATTTGAGGCTAATATGTGTAATTTATATTTACCAAGCCCGACTTATAAAACAGTTAAAGTAGTTTGTGTGGAGTAAAATCGCCAAAGATAATTTATCACGAAAACGACTTCCGAATGAGTGTTGATCCCACTACACAATAATACATGTACCTTCCGATCCACTGATTATCCATTCCCACTAATTACAATAATTCGATAAAGTTTAATCAACAATTCCAGAACTATATATAGAGAGAGGTTCCTCTACAAACACGAAAATGAATTGTCGTTGAAATTTATCATGTCCTTCATTCTTGTTAAACATTTTCCTTTGCATTCTGGACGTGTAGAATTGCCATACAACCATTTTTTATAAAACAGGATGTTTCTTATATTTGTAAAACTAAACAAAATGATTCGCAAAATGTACTCTACCGAGTAGGGATAGAGGAATACAGTATGAGTTGAACATGTGAAGTTGAAAGATATGGTTGAAATTGTTCGTTTAGATGTGCGACTAACTAACTGAGCTTGCACTAAGTTACAATTCATAGAACACAAATAAACCTATTCTACCAAATCTTACTTATCAAGTCAAGACATAAACATGAATTCCAACATGAACATCAAAATCCAACAAAGAGCTTGAGAATAATGACACCAGAACACGGTGTATGTATTAAACAAAAACTACACAGTTCAACAGCAAAAAATTCCAATACAGCTGTATAATGCTTCTTGTCTGAAGTACGTCAAACCTTCTGCTCCTATCTTCGATCTTGCCCCTGCCTGTAAGACAAGATACTTGTTTGTACATCTTATGTCTAATTCCTCTGTGCTCCGGATAAAAGGTTAGCAAGAGATGGAACACCTTGGCCTCCCATTTCTTCTTGGGCTCGTTTCAGCTCTTCCGTGTCTGCCACACAAGATTTTTCATATAATCCCAATGTAATGAACGATTAAACTATTAATGTTCGATAGTGCATTAAATAACAAAACAGATGCCAACTGAATCTGCATTTAGACATCTATGTTGATGCAGAGTAACTTCTGGTTTTATTTCTAGTGACACAATGAAGAACCTGGCTTAGACTGCTGAATCATCACTACTCTGACTCTCAATGAGTTGTTCTGGATGGCATCAGAACTCTATTAAGTGTTAGACTTGGGTTTTGCACGGCTGAGGATTGGATCAATCGGTTTTTCAATATATAATTAAAGTACATTATAACATTAATGACAGACGATGATCATTGATTAAAACATATTCATGTTGTACGTTCAGGACTTCATTGAAGTTGGATAACAAAAACTTACCGACTAGTTTGGGCATCACAAACATCACAATCACCATAAAACCGATCATCAGACCCATTGGACTCTTCAACAGGGCCATTGGGTTGAATGGTTCTCTTAGCTGAAAGCAACAGAGAAAAATGATTAGTTGGGCCAAATGTTTGGGAATACAGGTTGCAGAAGAGAAAATTACCTCGTAATACTGTTCCTCTCTCATAGGCTCCAACACAAGCTCAGTCAATACTCTCCTGTTCTCAGTCAGCGCTGCCTGGACCTTGCCAGGATTTCTGGCACTGACATCAATTCTGACCTGCAAGCAAGAATATTTTGAGATGATGCATTGATCTGATATTTAGATGTATAGAAAGCATCTAAGAAGAAAGATGCTCACTGGAGAGAAGAAATAGCCACTAGCAGCCACTTCAATAAGATGAGTCCCTGCTGGCACATTATGGCTAGAAAAACAATAGTCGAGGAAAGACATTCAGTAAAACAAATCGATTGACCATGTTTGAAGAAGCTTAATGCTATCTCAAACTTAAACCAACACAAAACCTATAAGAAAAACAATCATACAGAATTTTAAGTGTTCAAAATGCATAGATGGTACATACAAGGAGAAATATCCATCAGGTCTTAAATAGGTAACTTTTTGGCCACCATTAAGAATGACTTTCACATTTGAAACTTTTGCCGGAAGAATACCATACCCCGATGCACTGACTCCTGGTAAAAGCACAAGAACTTCAGTTAGCTTAACTGGATAGTTAGATATATGGCCGCAAGCTCTTGCTAAAAGAGCATAGACAACATAATTACAGACCAATTCATTCTGAGATCTCTTCCATCATCCCAGTAATGCATATTTTACACTGATCGTCAGACTTCACAAAAAATATTTAATTCTATCTGATCTGCCACAGGCTTTCTTACAGAGACCAAACCAGATTCGGCAACAATTTCTATAAACACACAGAGATAGCTACAACAAGCCATCGTTTAATAACCCGATACCAAAAAACTCGCAAATTGGCAATGAATACCTAAATGTAGTCAGGCTCAAGGAGTACTAATTTACAGCACACATGTAACCACAGAATCAATTACAATAGATAGTTCAGGAATAGCCATGTTTATATAACTAAGCACCGAAACAAAGTAAGGAACTATATACAATCCAATTTCTATACATACAACATGAACAATAAACCTTGTAGAATCAGCTAAGAACACAGACCTGGAAATTTAACTTTGCCATTCACACTGAATCCCTCACCATTCCTGCAAAAACAAGCATAATTTTAGCTTCCAAATTCCAATAAACAATATATCACAAACAATCAAGAATTTCAAAGATGCGATTTTTTTTTTCAGATTGAGGATCGTAAAGCATAAATTGAAGGAAAAGCGTGTACCCATTAGAGATCCCGAGAGAAGAAGGCAGAACCAGCAAGAGTGCTGATAGGAAGATCAGCAATTGATGTACTGCCATCGGAAATTGATCGATCAAGAGAGGGGAAAGGAAGCAGCCAAACACAGCTCTTTGAGACTTGAGAATAACGAAGAAGTAAGAATAAAGGGGAGTAAATAGTAAATACATGAATTGTGCCTATTCGTTGATTGGACTAATTTTCTTTATCTAGTATTTGCTTATGAGTTACCAAAGAAATATGACTTGGTACGTTTAGTCCTCCTTTTTTCTATTAATTGTGACTTTACCGTTTTTTGTTTTATTTTTCCTATTTTGAGAGAAATTGGTGGTATGTTAAAGTCACTACGGAAATAACATATTACAAACTGAGTCTGAAATAATGAAGTTTACACGGCGAAATAACAAAGACAGATCCTTATAAACAAATAAGAACTAGCAACTCCTAAATATGGACTTAATGATGGTAATTATCTTTTCTTACAAAACTTGTGAATTAAAAAAACGAATTCCCTCATACTAAATCTCATGACAATATTTTCACCAAATCATACTTTTATGATTTTACAAAACATTTTAGGGAAGAATAAAAAGAACAACATCTTCATAATAATTGTGAGTGATTACTTCAACAAGCTCCTATCAAGTCCGTTTGAAATTATCATATGGTGTAGAACTTGATTTTCCTGAAATATAAAAAATATATATGGACTCAGGCTTTATTCAATTCGTCTGCAAACTCATTCGCATTCATTTCAGATCTACTTTGTTGCTTTTTGTACTGTGATTCAGTTTAGTTCAAGTATATTCAGCTTACTCCCGATGAACACAAATAGAACTAATCATTCAATGGTAAGAATGAGCAGAAACAACTATTCACACTTGGAATCCTTGCATGTCAAAATGTATACAAAATGGCCAGTCTTCTATAAACCTAGGAAAATACTAGTGAGTCTGTAACAAACTGAGAGACGCAAAAACGCATTGATCTCAAGCACCATACTTATTGTTCATCACAGATACAAAATTGGTCATCTGCACCAGTACTGATTCAGTATAAACATGGCCTAACAAATTTTATGGAGCCTTGTATGCACAACAAAGAACACAAGAGATACTAATATATCTGTACTACACTTGAACAAACATCTTGCCACGTGCTATAAGCCCAGCATTTTTGCTAACCTATCAGAAAGATTTGCAATCACGAATCCTACAAAAACCTGCAGTGGAGTAACAAGAGACACAAAGATAGAACATGTTAAAAGAATTGAAGCAAGGAGCATGTAACTGTGTTGTACATTTAGAAGCTGATTTAGCATGTGTGTGATTCTCTTTTCCCCAGAGAACTTCATTTACCTGAACGGAGCCAAGAATGTAAACAGCAGAGTAATGTCTCCCGTGAATTAACATATCCGCGACCATGGCAAGTGGAATAGTGAGAGACATGCCTAATGTGGCCACTAGAGGTGTAGTCCATACAACACATAATGCCCTACAAAGTACAGATCAATTCCTAAAATTAAAAGTGGACGAGTTGAGGTTTAAGCATACACAAGTTCAGTTTCTCATACCAAAAATAGTCAGAAAGGACACTTCCAATAAGCCCATTGGATATTAGAACTTCATCCATCTTAACTGAATGAGGAACTGTAAATTTGGGCTCGATACCCAAAGCAGTCAGTGGCCAAACTGAAATGACAAGTAAGTTGCATACATTAACAAATCATAACCGACGAGAGGAACAAATATTGGGTGCATCTGTAATGGTGCAAGGCAATGAACCTCTTACCAAGCCACCAAAGTGCCACAAGTGTGAATAGTCCAATATAACCAAACAACTTCTGCACATCGACCCTCTCTCCTTCCTCCCCAGAGAACTTCTTAAGGAGTACTGCCGAAAAGAAATGAAAACATCATTCATCAACTGTTCACCATTAGGGCTAAAGTAGCTTCATGTTAAGACTAAGCCATAGTTTCCTTTACCGGTAAACAAGCCATAGCACAGAGCTGATAGAAGACCAAACAGATCACCAACGAGAGAGCGCTTGCTACTTCTTTATAAGAAACAAAAAGTTGAACAACCAGTCAATTCCCTGAAACATTACATTGCAAAATGCAAATTGAATTTATTTGCTATTGCTACCATGCATAGTGCATTAACTTTTCATCAACAGTAACTTTAAAACAAAAAAAAAAAACTTACGAAGACGAGTGTAGTTCCGACTCATCAGCAGCCCAGGTTTTGCCCAAGGTTGTCATGACAACACCAGCTATACTGACAAATACAGCAACTACCTTCGCGGTGTTTAAGGAATCTTGTCCCAAGAAGGCACCAATAAAGAGAGTAAACAATCCTGAGGTTGAAGATAGAACTGTAGTACTTGCAACACTTGTGCGTGCAAGAGCAGCATTTGATAGATACTGAAAAGAAGGGCAAAATCAGGCTTCATATTTCGATTTACGCATAATTTGTTGTAGAAAGAGAATTACCTCTGTGATGAACCAAAGAGGTGCAATGTAAAATCCATAAGCAGCGATTTCTTTGGCTGTGACTTCCTTCTCATGCCGGATAATTATAGCATCATCTGGAAGTTTAGAAACCAAAGGCAACACCTCATCCTGTGATGGAAGGTTCACATCACTGTTTTTCTTGTTCAGAACAGTATCCTGTTCAATTTCAAAGATTGTATGCCCCGCAATGTATTTCAGAGGAGATTCAAGGCTAGGACTCCCACTTTGTTTACTTTTACGTTTCTTGAGGTAATTGTATATCAAATCCTTGATAAATGATATAGGGAGATAAATCACCATCAGAGATGCTCCCAGATATGTTACTGCAAACGGTTGCTTGTAGTCTGCGAATATATCCTGTTCAGTGAACTTAATGTTAATAGAGTCTACTATTTTGTGTTAACAAAAAAGTTGGTGCTATTACCAGAAATTGTTGTATGTCATGGCCATCTAGAACTGAATACAGATACATAACTCCACAAACAGAAAGATGAACATTAAAGACCAAATTACCAATTAGTACATGACAATTTAATTCCTATGGATGCGTGAGATAAACATAGTCCAGGACATAAAAGTCAGTTCTACTGGCCTTAGGAGATCAATCTACATGAATACTTAATCCCAGCAATAACAACTGAGACCATGCCTGTCAATTTGAAGCTGAATCTATTGAAGGGAATTGCCCGTAAGCCATTGTCACAGACTAGAAGAACCGAGCTGTAAAATTATCTAGATATTTCAGAGAAGGCATTCATACACATCGATATATATATATATATATATATATATA
>JAYMSP010002391.1:0-24583 GCA_036897095.1 Plantago elongata
TATATATATATATATTCGTTATGATGATTATAGTGATGTATGATTGATAAGAATACAATATGGGTTAACAAATTATCGGTGCTCCAATAAAGTACCATGGCCGGCCGTGATGCAAGGCCAACCTTCAAATAATCAAGTTGGTGTTCACACATGCGCTATAAAAGCTGGACCACAAATTTTCATAATTTTTCATTCTTTACAAATAAAGACCACACTTGACTATATTTCGATTATTTAAAATTTTACGACTCTTACCATAGTAATAAGATATATATTTATAAATTGAATTTGAGTAATTTCAACTACTAAACACTCTTATAATATCTTAAATATGTTTTAAACAAGGGGATTGTTAAACGCATGACCGTTTTTACTAAACGCAAGATAAATTTTTATATGTTACAAAAGGCCCAACAAATTATATAAATATAAAATTAGTACCATTTTTCATAAAACTTATCAAATTATCACATTTTCGAAAATATATGACCGTATATACACTACAATACCATAACGTAACAAAAATCAATATTATAAAATCAGTATCATACTTTACAAATAATGATAAATTTGATATCTTTATATTATTATAATTCATGTTCGTAGTCGTTAATATTTATTTAAATGCATAATAATTAAATTAACTAACTTTAAATAAATAATTTTAAAAAAAATTAAAAGAAAATACAAATTTTACTCCGATCTGGTCAGGTTAAAATCTGGCCAGGACACAATCCTGGTCAGATTCAAATCTGACCAGTTTCGTCCTGGTCTGTTTCCAATTCTTTTTTTTTTTAATTTTTTCAAAGCTCTGGGCGGAGTTGCACAGCTCCAATCCGACCAGCCTGGTCGGAGTAATGGCTGGAGCTCCGGTGATGGATCTTCGTGTTCGTTCTTCGTGTTCTTCATTCTTCGTATTCTTCGTTCTTCGTGTTCTATGTGTTTCAAAGTTTTTTCGATTTATTTGTTCGGATAATATGATTGGATTAAATAAACATGCTTAGATGTTTTTGTAGGTAAAATTGTAATTATTTATAATTATAGGACTATTCTATAAATTACAATTGTTGTGGTGTTGTTTGAAATATATAAAAATGCGTCTTGCGTTTAGTAAAAGTTGGCATGCGTTTAACATCCTGTTAAACAATAACTTTTTTATAAAAAGTACTATTCATGATTGTCTGACGACCCATTGTATATAAAAATTTAATTCAGTGGTCATCGAAATGGTTTCAGCTCATGACCGCAACTATTTCAGATCGTGAGTATGACTCATTGGTCATAATTTAACATTACTATATAATATTTACTATTATAAAATTAGATTAAATCTACTCTTTAATAATATTTACATTTGATTTGGTGCTAACAAATTGAGTTTGCATATATACTAAAGATTTTAATTTAATAAAATATAATTAAGTTTTAAAGATAAATTTAACAAAATGTTGTCCTTTATGACTCAATATTGTATTTAATTATTCGTATGGTTTGAGAAGTGTGAAGGCTTCCTAATTAATTTGAATGGATTTTATGAAAATATAATTTAGTTGGGTTTTGATTAATTAATAGACTTGTTGATAATTAAAATTTAAAATGATAAATTTTCTTCATGAAAATAATGTAATTAATAAATTAATTATTTAAAATTTCAAAATGCCACCTCAATTTTTATTTATGTGGTATAATCCTTCTTTTAATTAAACCACCACTTATGATAGATATCAATTAAAACCTTTGATTGAATCTCACTATAATTATGTTGCTCTATTTTGGTGGAGTATTGTTAGCAGACCATTTTCAATTAATTCGAATTTACTAAGAATAGATATATCTTGGTTGATTTAGTTCTTAATGCTGACAATCATATTGAAGGATAAGTTAAGTAAATCTCATGGTAATATTTGTTATACCGCTAAAGTGACATCGTAATTTAAATTAAATATTTTATAAAAGAAATTAATTTTAATTAAAAAATATCATTCTATATCAATATCAAATAAATATAATTTAGAATAGAAATATATATTTCACGTATATATATAGATTTGTTATAAACCACCAAGCTGGCTAACCCAAGAAATGAAAAGCAAAGGAACATAATAAAAAGACGAGAAACCCAAAGATGGTTGCGTAGAGCTGGTGACACTAAATGCCCATGCTGAGTAGAAGTATTAGCCTAGGGAGAAATTTCACCGGCGGCAAGAAGCGATCATCGTCGACCAAAATGTCAGCCAAAGACAGAGATCTCGAGCGTCTCATCCCTCTATCTGCCGCCGCTTTATCGATCTCCTCCGCCACCGCCGATGACAACGACTCTGACACCTCCAAATCCACCTCTCCCTATGATTCCTCCTCCTCAACCTCAGTCGCCGGAAAAGAGGTCATCACACATTTCACCTCTCCATGCATAACCATTTATCAATTATCAGTGCTTCTGCTTCCTTTCACCTGTTAATTATTTTATTCATTGCATTGTGTACCAATTTGATTTTTCCTTGGTCTGTGTTTTCTATTCAGTCGAATCAGTGTAATGATGATGGAATTGGTCATTTGGATCCAAAAAATTTCCCTATCTTTTTGTTCTTTTCTTAGAGATATGAGAACTCAAATTAGAGAATTTACTACTTTAGTACAATTTGGGCTCTAAAACCCAGGACCTCTTAATGAAGCCATGGCTAGCCGATTAGGCTCATAATTTGGAGCAGATTGTCTATCCCACTAGTCGTTGTAGAGTGGGAAATGCAGTAAATATATGAGTGGTAATGAGTCAGGCTTGGTGGTACATGGATTTTTCATGGGACCTAAAATGGTATAGGAAAAGATGCACATATACTTGATGTGTTAGGCTAAGTTGTTATTGTGATATTTTTTGTTGTTCTTTTGGGTTTTGTTTCGACTCGTGTGTCTATATGGAGTTGATTGGTTTTTATGATGAATGACTATACGAATTGCATTTTTTTCTTCTTTTTTTGCTTTTGTTCTTTCGCATACATAGCATTTCATCAGCTTCAATTTTATTCATCTATGCACGTTGGGGACATGACCTTTTTCCTTTTGTAGGCATTCAGCAAAGTGGTTCGTAGCTGGGCCTGGAAAAAGTTTATGACTGGATGGTTAGTTTTTGATTCGTGTAATATACATGTCATAATGCATCAATGGTTAATTTCCTGATTTGATTCTATAAAGTGTTACATCATGGTGGGTATCAAGTTTTTTTTGTGTGTTCTTTCTAATACAAAACAAAAGGAAAGATTAATGATGATTTGATTGATTTCGACATTGATAAGACTGTAGGATGATGAGCAAACTATCAGTTTGCAGTTTCACATTCACTATGATACTCATATGCAGCTAATGGAAATGCATAACCAGTTAATCACAAATCAATTCCTAATAATAAGCATGCTATGTTGTATGACTTCTGTAGACCGGAGCCGAAGCTTACTGCAACAAAATTACTGTTTTCAAAATATATGGTATTTAACTCAAACACAACAAAGCCATATCATGGTAACTAGCTACCTTTAGTTTCTCATCTTGACTATCAACTATAGCCATATATCTTTTAACAGTATACTTCTCTATTTAGGATGTAATAATGTGAAACTTAGATGCATCATGGATTTTATATATCAACATAATTTTTCAATGTCCTTTTCACTAACAATATTTTTGATATAATTTGCAGTGTTATCCTACTCCCAATCGCCATCACATTCTATACCACATGGTGGTTCATACATTTTGTGGATGGGTTCTTCTCCCCAATTTATAGTCATCTGGGAATCAATGTATTTGGTATGCAAATCATTTGTTACTCCTTGTGCAATCTTTTTTTAACACATACTTATTGGTAAAGTTAAACTTTCTTTAATTCTTGCATTGAGTTAAATTGTTAAAAAGAAAATCTGTAAAGTAAATTGTATGCATATTTAGAATCACTTAATGATCCAAGTCTTAAAATGGATGTGCCCTATGAATTATCATTTTGAGATCAAGTCATATGAACTTGTGTTTTTTTTTTTATCTAAAGGTAATACAATTACATAATGTTAAGAGAATGCACAATATCGTAGATCTCATCTTAGTTTTCCTTTCTCGATATTTATCATGTTCAAAAGAGAAATCAATACCGATCGTTGCCAACCATCTAAAACTTCAAACAAAACATAGACACATAGGTAGTAAAAATCCTATGCATGTGGTCTTGATTAGTTATTTTCAGGCCTTGGATTTGTGACGTCAATTACATTCATCTTCTTGGTTGGAGTATTCATGTCATCATGGGTTGGTGCATCTCTACTCGCTTTGGGCGAATGGTTCATAAAAAAGATGCCACTAATGAGCTACATCTATGCAGCCTCAAAACAAATAAGTGCAGCTATTTCCCCAGGTAAATATAACTCGATAGATATATCACAAACTTTCATGTTATTCAAAGATGCTAACAAATTTGAACATGTTCAGATCAGAGTTCTCATGCCTTCAAGGAAGTTGCGATCATAAGACATCCCCGTGTGGGTGAATATACATTTGGTTTCATCACATCAACTGTCATTCTACGTAGAAGTACTGGCTCAGAGGAGCTCTGCGGTGTGTATGTTCCCACCAACCATCTTTACCTGGGTGACATTTATCTCATTAACTCAAAGGATATTATGAGGCCTAACCTTTCTGTCCGAGAGGGCATAGGTAAGAACTTAGCCAAACTATGACATTACTTCGTTATGGTTTTTCATACGTTCTTATATTTTGTTGACATTTGGTCACAGAGATTGTTATCTCGGGGGGAATGTCCATACCAAAGGTATTGACCATTTTGGACTCGCAATTCCCAATGTCCCCTGGGATTGGGAATTTCACAGTGCCACAAGCTTAGTCAGGGCCTTCGTCCTCGAATGCTGAATTTCGAATATTGAAAGTCGGCTGGGCATACAAGTTTCCAGTACATAGTGCTTCTGAGTTTATGGTTGAAAGGCTTGGCCTGCTAACATGCATGTCATCAAGTAGATCTTTGTTCATGTTGATTGTTGAATAACCTTTTAGTTCAATATTTAGAATTTTTTAACCATATTTAACATATTATTAATACCAACTGATTATAATGCAAAGCTGGCCAGACCTAAAAATTCTCAATCTCAATTATATTTCTGCAAGTTCACTTTTTACTCTGAAGTTATCTTTGGCATAAACTCGCTTGCATGTTTAACATATTTCATGCCTTGATTATAATTATACAAACTTGTTCTAGTAAATTCTAAATAACCAAACCATCTTCATTTACTTGTAAGATATAGTCCTGAAGTCTCGAAAAAATAAATTTAATATCAATCTTCTTATTTTTCAAAAATAAAATACAAGTTTTATTAGGAAAAGATATGTTTGGACGAGCACAAAATTAAAAATGAATTATATCATAAATTAGAAAAAGATCTCTTCTCATAAGTTCAAATAAGAGTAGTTGATTCAGATAGACTACAAGACTTGTTAACAGTGCAATATCATGTCAAATAGTTGTAACTTTACTAAAATAGGTGTAGGATGCTCTTGGTTTAAGTTGATACAAATTGGCCATGGCATGGGTCCAACCATACCCTTCATACGTCCTCCATGACCCTCAATTAATTTCGCCAGGCTAGTATCATTTCTACAACATCGCGCTCATAAAGTTTCTAATAATGATTTTAATTGTTAACTTGTTGTGTTCTTATTTTTGTATAAATAAATTATCAATTTAAGATTTTTATAAATCAGGGTCATGTTAGTGAAGTTGCAACTATTTAATTTTGCATTTAATAGCTCCAGCAACATTAGTACAAATCCTGTTGACAACATGCAACAACTTGTTTAAGAAGTAATATTTATATAGTGACAAGGTTAACATGTATCCGTTGTCGTCCAGCGGTTAGGATATCTGGCTTTCACCCAGGCGACCCGGGTTCGATTCCCGGCAACGGAATGTTTTTTTGCCTTCTCTCTTTTTTTCATCCTTTTTCTCCTTTAGCTAATCAATGCTTGTTTGCTGCCGAAGAAAACATCAAAATTCTAGTTGACCATATTATATCATGAAAATTGAAAGGAATTCAAATTATGCTCACAAATTAGTGAACTTCACAACAACGATTCCATACACATCCAAAAAAATCACATCTCCATATAAACCACACTTCACAACTCTACACTCCAAGCACTGTTCACCTTTCCTTACAAGCCAGTGTCGGAAAATTGCTGACTAGGGGCTAGGCATGGCAACCAAAAGAATGGCACATCTCCTGCTCATCTTCTCCATGATACTCATCTTTTCATGTGCAATGCAGGCAAGATCTCAATCTATTGGGGTCAAAACGAGAATGAAGGCACACTAGCGAAGACATGTACCTCAGGAAACTATGAGTTCGTAATCATTGCTTTCCTGCCTACCATTTGGCAACGGCCAAACACCAATGATCAACCTTGCAGACCATTGTGATCCCTATTCCAATGGCTGCACAAGTTTGAGTTCCAATATCAAATCGTGCCAGGCTAAAGGGATTGGAGGAGGAGCCGGAAGTTATTACCTAGCCCTGCTGACGACGCTAGACAGGTATTATATCTACCACTTCATTTAGAAAGTTTGAACTTGCACGGGAGCTAAAAGTTGTATTATTGTTGTAACAGGTTGCGACCTATCTATGGAACAATTTCTTGGAGGAAAATCGGCTTCTCGTCCATTAGGAGAAGCTGTGTTGAACGGGATTGATTTTGATGTCGAAGGAGGGACTAACTTGTACTGGGATGATCTAGCGACTTACCTTTCCATCTATGGAAAGTGCAGGAAGAAGGTCTATTTGACTGCGGCCCGCAATATCCATTCCCTGATTACTACACAGGAAAGGCTCTTCAAACAGGTCTTTTCCACTATGTTTGGGTGCAATTCTACAACAACCCACACTGCCAGTACTCATCAGGGATCACAAGTTTTGAGGGCGCTTGGAAGGATTGGTATATCGAATCCAGCAGCACACATATTTCTAGGATTGCCATCATCGTCTGGGGCAGCAGGAACTGGATTCATCAAGCAAGTGATCTTACATCACGTCTTGCCAGTAATTAAGGTATCTGCTATGTATGGAGGTGCGTATATCAAGAATATCTGATCATGTTATAATTTCTTTAAACTGGTTTCTGTCATTTCTTTTATCTCTTGTAAATTTAGTATACTTAAGGAGCATCCTGTTACTAACTAGAATTGGGATAAAACGATCTATTACCACAATAATTTCAACATCAAAATAATGTCAGAATATCCAAGATTCAAGAATCCATGTCAAAATGATGTCCTGCATATCCCCCCTTTTAAATATGATATCCAGGGTAGAGGTTCAATTTCAACCCTCCCTGTTTATAATTCACTATTAAGTTACAGTACTCAGTCTAATCGAAAACTACATTAATTCCCCTATCTAGCTATAGACAAAAATGAGGGAACTAAACCAGGAGCAAAAGGTAATCGGTGGATAGGGGGACATGAGAGCAGCAGCCAGCAGCAATGGTTAGAACGCTAGCCGTTGACAGTGGATAGCATTCCTCCTGTTGCAGTTGGAATGACCACCTCCCATCCAGGTCCTTGAAGAGGAACAGTGCTCAGTTTTGTCGTCACTTTCCCATCATCCTCTGACATATTAGCAACCAGATCACTGCGGTCTAGAAGTTTCTCCAGATCATCATCCGTGATATCAGTCTGGATCCATTTGTCCTCTGAATCTTCCTCGTCCCGAAGGAGAGCTAATAGCTCCTCTTCCTAACAGAAACACAACACACAAAATGAAAACTCAGGCAACAATAAGGGTGAGGAAGAAGGCTTTTAAAAAGAACGATGGCAGCTACGGTAATACATGATGATGGAAATTTCAAATCCAACAATTAACTATTTTAGTGCCCTCAAAAGTCAAAACCAAGAAATTCCAAGCAAACCAAAAGGATATATCATTCTTGGGGCATCTAAAAAAAACCTCATGTGAACCAGGCACAGAAATTAATCACTGAAATTAAAATCCCACAAATTGGCATACACAAGCACAATTATTCAACGAAGATAACTATAGGTTATACGAACCGTCATAATATCTGCTTCAGCCTTGGGTCTTTCTTGTTTAAATTGTCCTTTTCCAATTACAACATGTTCAAGCCTCAATTTACTGAAAGCTCTTTTCAGAATCCGACCCTGCATTATGGATGATAAGTATACATTTGTGTATGTGAGTGAGTAATGCATAACAATCACAGTAGAGCACCTCAACAGAGTGAGCAGTAGCCAGTCTGTACACATGAACTGGTTTGGTTTGACCAATTCGGTGACATCTGTCCATTGCCTGTAAATCCATTTGCGGATTCTGGAAAGCAAAGCAGGGTTTAATCAATTTTATTCTCTATTTAACAAGATAAATGTATGGACAAAATATACAATAGACAGATAAAATCGCAGTGAACATGTGTAAGAGGAGGGCACAGGTTGAAAAGTGTACCCAATCACTATCATATATAATGCAGGTGTCAGCAGCAGTAAGATTAATACCCAGTCCACCAGCACGGGTACTGAGGAGAAATATTCTACACTCACTCTCAACATCATTGAATTCCTTAATCTGTTTTACACAAGAATTTAGTGTAAGGTAAATCAGTTTTAAAAATCTTGGCAAAAGAACAGACATTCAATCATTAGTGCAGCTGTGCAGGTATTACATTGAAAAAGTTTGTAGAGCAAACGGATTTAGTGTTACAAAATAAACGCGAAAAATGGTAAAATGTGCTGCTAAGTGCTAACATGATGATTAGTTAACCATGATGATTATCATCCAACTTGAGATACACATCGAAAGCTGTTTGGAAGAACCAATTCAACTTTTTTCTTTTTTTAGTTGGGGTGGGTGGTGGGGAGGTAATCATGTTGGTATTTAAGAAATACAGAGTGCAAAAACAAGATCTGCCGAAGATTTAATACATTCTTCCAAATCTTGACAAGGAAAGGGAGAAAAACAAATATATTTTTAAAAAAATGGTGCGAAGAGAGCAGGACCTGTCTTCTTCGCTCCGCCAATTTAACATTACCATCAATTCTGCACACTTCCATTCCCTTTTCACTTATGTAGTAGTCTATTAGGTCCAGAACCTTGGTCCACTGGGAAAATATCAAAACCTAATAAACCAGGAATAGCAAACATGCATAAATTATAACACCTACTAGTAATAAAAAAGCACATCTTCAAAGGCGAAACAAGTTTTTTGGTACTTTGTGCTTGCGTGCAAGTAGCTTAGCCAGCAATCTGTCCAACAACTGGAATTTGGCACACTGCTCAACTACCGTTTCCACGGGTGGGTACTCATCTGCAAGATAATGCAGGACGTTTAGAGGTCAAAGTAAATTTTACTTCCACTTGAGAAAAAGTAAAAGAAGCATTCCACGTACATGTAACATCAAATACACTCTCCAAAAGATCAGGGTGGTTGCAGTTCTTCCTGAGCTGAATCATCAAATTATTCAATTTGCCTTTGTTACCATATGCTGCATGTATGAAGAATCATGTCATACAGGGCCTTTAGATGTAAGCTAATCCATAAGACCACAAGTGTATAAATGTGAAGCATTGGCTCAGCTGCTTAAACTTACCATTATACTACTTGCCCATAGGGTGTCAGAATGAACAGAGTACGGGTAAGAAGGCAAAAGAAATGTATACTATATATAAAACATCATACACTGTTGAGAAACATAGACATGACAATTGTCATAAAGACCATAATATGCCACTTGTACCCCAAAAAATGCAAATCACTATACAAGAATGGTCAAAGCTGTCCAATACATGAGTAAAACCAAATAGAAGACCGTACCAGTTCGAGATCTCTCAATCAGGTAGCCTTCAAGAGTCCTATTCACAAGATGATCCTGGAATTTTTTCTGATGCTCTGTCATGGTGGCATACAAGATGATCTCTTTTTTCCGAGGAAGCATCTGTTCGACATCTGCTTTCATTCTGCGGAGTAGAAAAGGGCGCAGTATAGCATGTAGTTTGGCCACCACCTGACTTAATGGTACCGTTAGTTAAAAGATGGTATTTAGTAGCTTTTAGTGTAAACTGCATACATTAGCGAACAAGAACAAACCTGTGCCCTTCTCTTCTCTTCCAAATCCTCCCTGAGAGCTTCATTACTGCACTTCCCTGCAAAATCAAACCTGAAAGCAGACATCACAAGCAAAGCTTCAGGAACAATTTTCAGCAATAGACCGACACAAACGCTACTTTATGTTATACCTAAAAATCTCTGATGAAGTAAGCCTAGTTTCTACTTCCTAATCTGCCTGACAAATGGAGAGAACGGGAGTTGACCTTCATATTTCATAAAGATTTCTGCTTTACTATAGACAACATTTTCTGTTATACCTAATGGTCTTCAAATTCCCTTGAGAAATAGATACATTTATATTTATAAGGAAAATTATAATAGATTCAACCCCCTGAAAGAAAATAATTGTAGATTGCTTATTCCAAGACCTAAATCTTCCAAAATATTTGATGAGCCTCTTTCCCCCTCCCTCCATATCCATCAGGGAGTTCATATCCATGGGTATTTCCAAGTTATGATATCAAACTAAGACTCGATTCACTCACCTATTCGGCTATTAATGTAGAAAAGTAAAGGATAACAACCCACAGGACTTCCATGGAGAACCATAATCAAGATTCTCAATTAATCTAGTCTTTGTTCTACTTACTACAAGGCATCAACTAAAATTCTAAATACAGATACAGACATCATATATCTTGTGATATCAAACTTTCTAAATTAAGGAACATTATTCAGATCAGGTATGTTGAATAAACACATCACATGCAGATCAAAATATACTATAAACCCAGTACATTAAGACTACAAATGTGGTCAACAAAGGGAAGACACTAAATTTGTATGACAACTAAGGAGAACATCTATACATGTCAATGAGAAAGAAACATAAGAGGCAAACTATACTGTATCCTATGATAAATATTGTAGGCAAAATGAAGACTATAACATAGATGCAAGTTTTTTACAAGATCCTTACCATGACTCGAATTCTTCATGGGATGAAAAAATATCAGGCAGAATAAAATTCAACAGTGACCAGAGCTCAGCCAAGTTGTTCTGCAATGGTGTGCCAGTCAACAAAAGCTTATTCTCAATAGGCAAGTGTTTAAGCTCCTTCACCAATTTACATTTCGAGTTCTTCAACCTATGACCCTTCAAGAAGAATTAACTTTTCATTAAATTATGGGTACACTAGTTAGCAATGAAAGTTTCCGGCCTTTATAACAAATTCATAAACATACCTCATCAACCACCACAAATTTCCAGCTGTAGTGTCGCAGTTTACTTTTTGCATCATTCATTGCGACCTCGTATGAAGTGATCACAATAGGGAATTTGGGACCTATTGTCCTGGGCATGTGCTTTCTGATCATTTCATCCCTTTCTTTCTTATTGCCATGATATATTATAGCAGAAAGTGAAGGTGTGAACCTATCGCATTGTAAAAAAAGTTATTAAGAATAAATATCATGCAATACTGATGCATAAAATAGACAACAGCTGGAGATAGAAAGACAAGTACCTCTCTATTTCACTCATCCAATTAGAAAGGGTAGAGAGAGGAGCAATAATTAAGTAAGGCCCATGCAATCCATTTCCCTTAAGGTGTGCAAGAAAAGCAATAGTTTGAATTGTTTTCCCTAGACCCATCTGATCTGCAAGAATCCCATTTAGTCCATTTTGCCACAAAGAGATCATCCATTTCACCCCTTTAAGCTGGTAAGACTTCAACTTGCCACCAGTCAACAAGGGCACCAGTTCTGACTGCTCTTTGTCAACCCTCTCCTCAGCTGTGAGATTCACATCCTCAGCAGGAACACCATCATCATTTCTTGTAAGCATTGCTTCCACCGCTCTCTTGGCTCTGGTCTAAATATGAGCATAATTATGTGGAAACGTGGATCTCTTAGTTCAAATTGAAATTAAATAATGAAATACAAGTAAAATTTTATACATAGATGAACTGATAAGTGAAATGTGGAAGCTAGAAATAACAGCAAAGGATTTACTTTAAGCCTGCTAGCATGACGTGCATAAATTAAATCGTGAAAGCAGACAAGGAAGGCAGAGGAAACAGCATACATTATTATAACTTGCAGCAGCCTTTCTTTTTGAACCACGGCCTCTTTTTCCTTGATTAACTGTTTTCTCACCATCTTCAGACCCATTCTGACATAATTACAAACCACTTAAGTAAGCAGAACCTGTCAAGCCGTACCATAACTTACATCAGAAGAAACAAACCTTAGTAATGTTGTCCATTTTCTCAAGTAGGAACTCAGAATACATTTGAGTCTGTGTTAAAAGCTCGTCCAGCTTGGTAAACTGAATGTCATCCATCTGCGGCTCTTCTTTACACCCATTTTCATTTTCATCTTCTTTCAGTCGCTCTTCCAGTAATTTTTCTTCCTCCTGTATTATAGCTTCCGATATTAGAGTAGAGACTTCCGCACCACTTTCAGCCTCTGACTTGACAGAAACTCCCTCCCCGCACTCCTTCAGCAACAGAATAAACGAATGAACAAAGAGACAAGCAAATTAGCAATAATTAAAGGAATAAACATGATATACCATTCACTTGAAGACTTGAAGTAAACTATTTAACTTGCTAAGCCACGAATACGAGTTTGAAAGAACATGCAGTAATCAACACATAACTCACAGTCAACTACCGTCAGCTCACAATCCCTTTCACCCCTCTTTAACTCACGCTTTCTTAACATTGATACCATTTTTAAGAGCCAGAAACCAGCATTTATCTAAAATGCATCTTAATTATATAACAAAATGACCACACACGGACTGTTGTTGTAAACAAGCTGATAGTAGTTGGTGGAAATTTGTCTTCAGACTTAGGAATCAGTTTCTTGTTATGTTCACTGAAGTTAGGACTGAATTGTCTCTAGTACCAAATTCTATTCTTACTAATTATATTGTATGATGAATTTTGGCCTGTTCAACCTTTGGTTGCTTGGACTGATTTGGTTTGGCATAAGGTCTCAGCTCCTAGAGTGAAGTTTGCTGCTTGGCTCATTTGCCTTAATAGACTTCCTCTCAGATCCAGATTGAAACAATGGGGGATTTTGCAGGCTGGTGATTGTGTTTTGTGCCATGGAGCTGCTGAGACTAGAGATCACTTGTTTTTCAATTGTTCTTTTGTTCAGCAAATTTTTGGTGCTTTTCATTCTATTCTTCCTCTATCTCCTTCTATTATGAGTTTTTCTGATGTTGTAGGTCTGTTTGAAGTGGCTACTAGAAGATCATCACAACTGTTTGCTTTCAAAGCTGCTGTGCTTTGTCAAATATGGGCTAGCATTTGGCATTGGAGAAATAGTATTGTCTTCAGTCAGAAAAAAGTGGATGTTAAGTTGGTAATCAAGGATATCTGCTCCTCCCTTCTTACTTCCATTCCATATTTTAAAAGTAAACAAATTAGAGTTCAACATGCCTTTGTTTCTAAACTAAAAAAGGTTTTGGTATCTGTATAGTTGGCTTTTGTTTAATTGTGATGGAACTTGATAATGCTCTGTGTAGTGTAGTGTAGTGTAGTGTTGTCTTTGCAGATTTGTGATGGGAGTCTTCCTGGAAGATTTGGTTCATGGTTGATCATCTTTTGGTATGTCTCTCTGTTCTTGGCTGTCTTGGCACCATTGATAGGCCTGAAGGATGAAAGACAATGTGAGAAAGCATGACTGCCTGCTGCGCCAAGGAGTGTGAATTGGAGTCGTGAACCTGGTTCATTCCTCATCTAGCATTTCCTTGGAAAATTACTGAAGTTGCTGGTTTTTGTGAGTCATAGACCTGGTCTGGAGCTCCAAATTAGCCTAGCTATATACTTGATTTTGACTTGTAATTAGTAGCAGGGTCTGTTGCATGATTGAAATATCATAGTATTTTGGCTAGAGTTTTTCTTTCATGTTTCATGATTGTCTTGTAATCTAGTTACTCTGACTAGGTTTACCTTCGATTTGTGTACTGAGTCTATCAGCTTGATAGCTCTATTTCCCTGTACATTTTTAGGCTTTCAATGGAATTTTAACTTGCTTCAGAAAAAAAAAAAAAATGACCACACACAATAAGGTGAAATTTCGAAAAGGTTACCGAAAAAATTCGGCGAAAATGCCGTAATTGCACAAGAAGGAAATATAAATAGTGAAATTGAAATACCTCTTCTCCAAGTACAGAAGTGGGAGAGTCTGCTGGTTTCTCAGCCTTGACTCCATTCTCAGCCGACGCCATTCTTCAGAATCTAACAAGCCCCAAATTCAACAAACAAATTTTGGTAAGAGAAGTAAAACCCTAGCCATCTCACACACACAACAAAAACATATAGAAAAAAAAAAATCGTAATTTGGTAAAAGCACAGTAAAAAAACAAAAACAGAAAAAAAAAATCTGCCATAGGTAAAGGGGTTTGTACTTGTATTGTACATTTGTATGTATACCTGGGATTCTCGAACGGAGAAGGAAATGTGGATGGAGAAACGGTTCTTGTTTCTGCTTGTTTGTGTTTGTGATGGAGGAAATGGCCAAATGGGGATGGAGAGCGGAAGTAGAGAGAAACCTAGAGTGGAGATGACAGAGCAGATTTATTGAACTATTATTTCAAGTGAAAATAAATATGGAGTAGGTGTCTGAAGAGACATTATGGAATGGAAGTATTATTATTATTATTATTATATTTTTTGATTAATAAGTGGATTAGGGACCCTACATAAATATAGTCGGGTTGGAAAATGGGCGGGAAAATAGAGATATGTGTTTGACCTTTACAGTGACTGATAATTACAAAAATGCCTTCGTGTGATAAATTAACTCCTCACATATTTCTTTTATCTCATTTTATTTTTTCATTCATTGTAAATACCTTAAATTAATTAAATAATCTTAAAATCTAAACAAATTAGCCAAAGCAGTTTTACGAAAAATGCATGAATGACCTTAACCATCTCCATCAATTGCAACTCACTCAATCCCAAAATTTTTACCATGTATGCTATTGCAACTCACTTTGCAATTATGCACAATCTATTACTCCAAGTCTCCAACAATGAGCCTCAAAATCTATTTTATTTTAACATTTCTTTCAAATTTAATTATTCATTTCATTTTCTTTTCTCATTTCCTTCAAATGTTATCCTTGAATTGAATTTAAATGTTGTTAATTAATTATAACAAAATTACATTAGTATTTTTTTATTTTTAATTATTAATTAAAAATAAAAAGTATACTCCCTCCGTTCCAATTAAACCTTTATAACCCTCTAATTTCTCTTCATTTAAGAAATTGTAATAAACAAATAGTTTGTAGTGGGTATTAATTGATAAAAGTTGTAAGTGGGTAATAAATAAGAGAGATGTTGAATAAAGTAGTAAAAATAAATAATCTCTACATAAGGAAAAATTATAAATTAGTGTATTCCTCAAATCTTTCTTACACTATAGTGATACATAAAAAAATCATACAAATTAGTGTTTATATTATTAGTTCCAATTGAATCCTCTAACTAAATACTATATAAATATAGCATGCATATTAATAATTAAGATTTATTTACTACTAATTAAATTATATTTAACTTTGTTACTATTTCATCAAAATTAGATTGGCATTATGCATTTGGCCTCAACAATTCAGCCGTTAAATTGAAATATCAAGCATCGATCATCTCATCCATCTCCAGTTTGATCAAGAATCATCTCTTCCATCTCCAATTTAATCAATCATCATTTTAACAATTTGTCATATTTTTCTATTATGATATTGATTAATGATGCTTAGTAAGGTGTTATTGAAGGTATTTGAATTTGGTCAGTTATGATGCTTGAATTTTCGGGTTATAATGTTTGCGTTATTTATGATGCTTACATGTATTTTTGAATTATGATGTTTGTACTTTCAAATTATGATGCTTTTATTATTTATGGTACTTGTAATTTTTCTTGATGCTTGCTAATATGTTAGTTATAAGTATATTAGGATATTTTTCACACTGATAGATATCTCTATCTTTGTTATTAATTTTTTTAATGTATGTTGTCTGATAATTTGTTGGACTCTTAAAATTTTACATAAATTATAAAGATGTTTATGATGCTTGGTTAGTCAATTTTTTATCATGAATTATAAGGATGCTCATGATGTTTGATGGTGTGAATGAATGATATTCCTCTAGCTAGTGTGAACGTGTTAGTAAGTATGCTTTGTTTTGAATTAATTCCTATAAATAAGGGATTGATTTTATCTATGATAATATATTTATTTTCAAATATTACTATAAATAATAATATCACTAATTTGTAATAAGTTTAAAACTAATTTGTAGGATTTTTTAATGTATTACTAAAGTGTAAGAAGTTTTTAAAAGTTACAATAATTTGTAATTATCTCAATAAGGAAGTAGTTAGTGGGGGTAGGAAGTTTCTACCGTAACTCCAAAAGAAAAAAGTTAGGAAGTTATTAAAAGAACAGAGGGAGTATGATCTAGGTGCATTACTCCATGTACTAGTTGTGAGAATATAATGAAATTCACAAAGTCTTCTAAGAGACCAATAATTAATTTAGACGAAAAGGACGGACTAACTTGCAATTTATCTCATTTATCTCCATTTTTCGCGGATCAGCGAACCGGGTTAAAACAATTCTCGCGGGGTTCGGGTTATAAAACGTGATTTTTATTTTTGTCCATTATATTCATATTTTCTGAATAATGAACATTACTCAAATAAGCGAGAACATTTTCCAAATACGCCATAACATTACTCAAATAAGTGAATTATCACGCTTTCAATTAATTTTGCGGGTTGCTGGGCGGGTTATATAATTTTGCGAGTTGTGCGCGGATCCATTTCAGACAAAATCAAAAAATGAATCGTCGTTTCAGACAAATAGAAACGAACATTAATTATATAGTCTGAAACATTACTCAAATTGTCGTGAACATTACATATACAGTTAAGCACATTATACTCTAAATCAAACCTCATATATAACGTATATCTAAGAATATTTTACCAAATAGTTATGAACATTACACAAATAGTTTATAACATTACCAACATAGTTAAGAAAAACACTAAAGGTAATAATATTTTTTGGACAACAACATCACTTCTCTATTACATAGACATTGGGAGATTTTCAAACTCATTAAAATATTTTTATTTGGCCATCCTCCAAGACTCTCCACAAGACTCATGTCAACTTCAACTCCACATTTATCTGTACGAAAAACATTACATGCATTAGCATAAACCTTACCCACATCACCAAGAACATTATATACATTACACTTAAAATTTAAATCATATTTTTTCATTGAGTTCGTAGCTGAAAAATTTACAAATACTACAAGGATCATCACACATAAAATCGATAAAACAAGCAGAACGTTACACATATAATTGACAACATTACTGATATAAGCTCAAACATAACACAAATAATCCCGAACATCTTATCACTGTTGTATGCGATTGTTTCAGACCTATTTCAAAAATCTCAACTTTTACTGAAAAAAAAACATTCATCAATTTATATTTGTATCAAAACATTATTTTTGAAATTGATATACGAGAACTTTTTGAGTAAATCGGTGGATAAACAATCAAATCGTAATAGAAACACCAATTTCCGAGCATATGTTCATGCACTATGTTTTATTGGGCATCTTATGTATAAGCAAGGACATTACAAAGAAAAGCCACAACATCACACAGATTAGCCAGAACATTTGATGAAACATTACGCGATTTTCAGATCTGGATTCATTTTTCAACTATAATTGTAAAATAAACACCGATTTTAGACAAACGACTGTCGAGATATAGTTGTTCTTACCTTATTGGTGTTGTTTCTAATAGTCTTGAGTTTGATTTAGTTGATTTGGATAGAATTTGAGCTTGAAAACGCATATTACGAGATGAGCATTATTAAATATCCATATTTTTACCTTTGTGATGTTGTTTTTGGCGAGTTCGAACATGTTTTCCGGTGACTTGTAGCTTTCCCGACGAGTTTATATTCTTAGAGAGATGAATTTTAAGTTTTCAGTTTTTTTGGGTTTTTTTTTGAGTTATGATGTATGTGTGCTATAATTGATTATATATAATGACCCGTTTAACTCATTTATAAAGATCCAATTTCTAGCCTTTGGTTGGGTTGGGGTACTTTTGGTAGCTAACTTTTAGTTTGGGGTGTTGGTACAATTAAACAAAGTTAGTCTCTTAAGTCTTTCTTTAAGAGTGGTATCTCCTAAGACTCCCTCAATGAAATTAGACAAGAAAATAATATGATTTAGGTTAACTTTATATTGTTATTTATATAATTATTATATTTGTAGTAATGAAATAATAAAAGAAGTTTGAGACTCATCAAGTAATGTACTTAAGTTGTTTGAAATATTATTATTATATTTAATATAAATTTAACTAAAATAAAAAAAACTTACATGAAATATAAAAATAAGTAAAGAAACAAAAACTGAAAGGAAAATGAAAACCATAGAAACAAGGGAAAGAAATAAAAAGAGAGAGTAGAAGAAGAAAAAAGATGCAAATGATAATAGAAAATAAAAAAATTTAAAAAAAGAAAAAACTCCGTGTCAGAGGCCCAATTATAAAATATTGTAAAAAACGACGTGAAACTGTGTCTTAGTGTGTAAATGCTACAATTTTCACACCTAAAATTGAATATTTAGTGTGACGACATATAATTTTTTATATATTATAAAATGTAAATAAAATCACGATCGTTTTTTGAAAAGTTTTGTCTAACACGATACCGGCCTGTAATACACCAAAAAAAAGGATTACCCAACTCACACTGGACCTCAACCTCACGCTCAGACTTCAGAGTCCCGAATTGAGTTGGGACTCAATTGGAAACTTAGCTGGAGATGGTCTTAATCTACGTGAACACACACTCTACCCCTGGTAAAGTCCAAGCCAATGTGTGTCGGATCTGGATGATGGTCGAAATTTGCATGGGTATATTTTTCCGGTCCCCTTCACCAAGAACTACTACAATCTACACCCCTACAACGTGAATTTGATCTAGCAAGCTCATCTCTTGTGGTCGGTCCTTGAAGTTGCATACACTAGAAAATTATGTAACAATTTGAAATGAACATGAAATATTCCAATACATGTTTGTGCATAAATCACAACAAAATAAAACACAATCAAGCTTGACAGTTGATACAGAAGAGACGGATACAAAATCAATATTGGCGCCCAGCTAAGCTCTAGACGGGAGACCATGAAATACAAGAAACAACCCAACTGAATCCGTAAATAAAGACATGGAGTACCATAATAAACAGTGTAGAAACGTAACGGATTTTGAACAAATACGAACACACCCAGCAACCCAATCATCAGACTTCACTTCAAATGATGCATACCTTGGCCAGATCTCCATAATTAATATTCATAGTCACGGGAATGGGACCTACTTGAACGGCGGTAATCTGCATCTTGCGGCTCAGATACCGTTCTATCATAACCATGACCGTCATCATCCATTTGATCATATCGGTCATCGCCACGGTCAGATTCTCTGTACCGATCATAGTCACCCCGGCCACTTGGATCATCATATGCTTGACCTGGGTTTTCATAGTAGTGATAGTCTTCACGACCATGTTCTGCTTCTGGATCTGCACTACCATGCTTCCTCTTTCGCTCTCGATCGTGCTTTGAATCCACACGATCATGATCATCATACTCTTTATCACGAGAGTACCCACGGCCGTGTTCATCTGCTACATCATATTCTCTGTCTGTGTCCCTGTCTCTCTCGCGGTGAGAATCACGGTCACGGCCTCGGTCTCGATCACGCCCATGATCTCTGCCTCGGTCTCTACCCCTATCTCGGTCACGAGTTCGGTCTCTTTCACGCTCACTATCTCGGCCACGATCCCTCTCACGGTCTTTTGTTCTTTCTCGATCTCTGTGGTGCCTATCATCTCTATGGTCCCGGTCCCTTGGTCTATCATGAGACCTCTCCCGAGGTTTTTCAAGGGATTTTTCCCTTTCTCTTCCCCCTTCACGTGACTTCTCCCTGTCGCAGACAAAAAAGTCTCAGCATTTACTAATGAAACCAATAAAGGCAGATAAGTAGTACTACTAGGCAAGAAGTTTCAAGGGAAGAACTAACGTGTCACGTTCTTCTCGAACTCTTGGTTCTGCTGATCGAGATACACTGCCAGGCTGGCCTTGTTCTCTGCAACGTGAAATGGAAAAATAGAAAGCTCACGTAAAATTTTAGAAGCAAATGAACGAATAAACTTAATCTCTTACCGAAAAGAGTGGTTTCAATCCCTCATTAAACATAAGTTCAAGTAGGTAAGCACAGGCACAGTCGCACAGAGATATTTACATATGATTAAGTTTCGGAGAAACA
Organism: Plantago elongata; assembly: GCA_036897095.1. NCBI lineage: Eukaryota > Viridiplantae > Streptophyta > Magnoliopsida > Lamiales > Plantaginaceae > Plantago > Plantago elongata. Next base: position 20,515 of record JAYMSP010002391.1, read on the forward strand.
AATTTCAGTGCTATAGAGCTTGACATAAGTAGTTAACAATATGGCTTAGCTAACAGTGAACCCATAACCGGTGCTATACACTCATAATCATGATGAGGCCACAACAAGTCAAGATATCCACCAACGATCTTTTTCCTAAATCTTCCAATATGACCAACATAATTTTTCCTAAACCTTTTAACATAAATAGAGTACTCAACCCTCAAGAACCTCAAGAATTGGACGTGAAGGCATCATCACTCACATAAATTAATTGATCGTGCATCATACTTCGAACCTACTTAAATTTTCATTAACTGAAGTAATTAGCATCATCACCCAGCACCAAGGCTGGACAAGAATTTAAACATGAAGCTGTGAGCCTAAGACAGAAGCACATGAAAGCCACAACAAAACCGAGTGGATATAAAAACAGTGTACTCACATAAGAAGCCTGAAATCATATTAAAAGTAGAAGAGATTGTACTAAGCCCTCGGTCACAGATTCCAGAGCCCATAAAACTAGGAAGAAAATACGTGTGTGAGAGTTCATATAAGAATAAAATAAGGACTCTAGCAGTTACCCGGTAACCCAGCTTCCATGATATCGTATGTCCAATTCTATAATAATTCATACTTTTAATATTCAAGTCTTATTAGGCTATAACATTATAGATGGACAAAGTTTGATCTCAGATATATAGAACAGAAGCACAACCAGGTCTATTTCATGACCTCTTCTGAACATTTTTAAGAACTCTTCAACATCAAGAAAAAAAATTAACTAGAATTTTGTTTCACCTCATGATTTGAACCAAACCATATGAAAAGGCTACCATAAATCCACAACGATTATTACCTTCCTGCCGACCTTTGGCCAGCATCTTCACCACCAACACGTGTAGTTCCAAGTCCACCACCAAGCCTGCGAGGTCGCCAATTTGGAACAGTTCTACCCCGCTCAACATCCACAAGCACCCGCCTGTTGTCAATCTTTCTTCCATCTGCTTGTTTATAGGCAGCTGCATATAGAAAACACACCAACTGTGGCTAAGTATCACAAGTTCACAACAGATGAGGAATGGTCAAGAATAAGAAAGAGTGCACTACTGAAAAGAGAGGAATTAAAATAAGTACCTTTCATATCACGTGTATGCACGAATTCGATAAATGCATAGCCTCGAGGTTTATTGGTCTCCTTGTCCACAACCAAGCGAACCTGAAACTCAAGACAATACAGTCATTGAACTATAATTAAAGAACAGGAACTGGGTTGACAGTAAAATCGACCATTTCTCCACATGGACCTAGACTTCTTCCTACTATAGTAAATGCTACGGGCACAGCAGGCAGACAGGCACTATCCCTAATTAGCCGTGCTCACCTTTCAGTCATAGAGCTTCCAGCAGCTTCACCATCACTGGTAGAGAATCCATAAAATGGGGGCCAATTTACCAGTTGACATGAAGACTAACATCCCCTTACCAGGGCAATTTCATTTTTTTTATTTTCTTTATTTGGAAATCATAATGTAGTAATTGCAAGTAATATATCAAAATTAATACCAGAATATCTTCAACATTGCTGGTGCATTTTGATAGTGTCATAGTGATTCCAAATGCAAATTCCTAGTAACATGATAGGAGATGTAACAAAGCAAAAGGTGGAGAGAGAAAGGTTGATACTCCCTATACATTTACCAAACGCAGAAAAGAACTTGAATCTCCAGTTGCTCGGGTAATGGCCAGAAAGCACAAAGTATCACTGGTCTCCAGAAATTTATTGTTACAGTGATTTGAAATTTATGTACTTACTAGCAGGATAGTCAGTATGTAACAAAGCAAAAGGTGGAGAGAGAAATGCTAATACTCCCTACATAATTTACCAACTGCAGAAGAGAAGCTGAATCTCCAGTTGCTTGGAATGATGGCCATAAAACACAAAGTAACAGGTCTTAAGAAATTCAATATTTCACCTTTTCTGTGAAGAACCATGTTTGTAGTTGTTGGAGGTGGATAAATGGGAATAATAGCCAAGATGAGATAGACCTTCCCTCTTACCAGGGTTGACATTACTATTAAACTACAAAACTGGATTAAGACGCATAAAAAACCAGTTTCCCTTAAACATTAGGGAAAATCACACTCGTGTAAATTAGGGAAATGCACTTAACTTGGGTGGGTGGTCGGGTAATTTTAACCGGCATGGCATGGAATGTGATATATATAGTGCTTTAGAAATCTATAAAATATGGCTTTTCCTAATGTTTAGGGATACCGGTTATTTTATAAGAATTTCACCCACAAATTGACCCTAGAAAGCTAAAGCTCACATAGGCAGAAAGGTAATAGCAAGATAACTGCACAAAATCACATGGATGACACATGGGCATACTCGCTAACCTTTTGGGTAACTCGGTCAAAGTGGATGAGTGAATAACACACTAGCGTTATCAATTTCAACTACTATGCAGTATTTCAGGATTGAACAAATAGACCTCATTTTATCATCAGAATCTGACTAGACTTAAACTTTGTAATTAGTAAAACAATTACATAAGGTATTTCATGAAATTACATTGTGCTTGTGACCTCATTTTACCATATGCTACTAGAGTGTAATGACCGTCTCCTCGGGAAGTCAGGCACTAGTCCCAAGGACATGCCCATAGACCCAGTACTTTCTCTCATTATTGAGTACCAGAGTCCATTTTTAACGTGACGTTTATAAAGAGTATATTCTTATTTTTTTCATCTTTCTGTACATGAAAAGTATAGTTACGTGGGGGGTGTAAGAAACATTGATTTCAGTCAGAAGCAATAATGATTTTTTCATACCAAATTTGATACGAGGGCTAAAAAGTAAGAATAACCACAGGTACACATTCTTACCGAACCCAAAAGTCAATAACCTGAGACCCATTTTTGGGCGCTCTGTAATACCTACCCGTTTGATAGGCCCATAAGCCTCAAATTCTCTTTTGACCCTGCTCTCGGTTGTCTCATAATTCTGGAAAAGGAAACAAACGTGTCAACATACATGGAAGGCTGCAAGAGAAGCAGGAAGAAGATGTCCAAGGAAAGGATAACTCACCAGCCTAGCCACAAAAAGCGTTTTGTACGGATCTCCAGATACATTTGGGTCAGTGGCTGGGTCATCTGCAAAAGGAAACAGTATGAACAGTGTTACAAAATCCGTAGACAATATTTTGTGAGGATTTACTTTTTCCTAAGTTAGGTAACCCTTTGTTCAAACAAGAATCAACTTGAGGTGGATAAAAAGATAAAAACAAAAACAATCAGATTTTGGATTTAAAAGGCAAATAAAGCTTTCATCACATTTTTCAAGTGCTTCCGCTGCCTTTCTGGCTCCCTCCTCCAGCCGTATTTGTTGAATCCGGGCTCTTTTCTGTGCCTGCACACGCAACAGGTATGGACCAATGAGTCATATATTAAAAGAATGCACTAGAGGAAGTCTTCTTCTAATCGATTTGTTTCATTCTTTGACATGACAAACTTGTGATTGTTATATAACTTTGGTCAATGTGAATAAAATTTCTAGGGCAGGATAAACAAATTGAAACCCAGAAAACTGATCATTGAACTGATGGCAAACAGGAGAGCTAACGGTGTATGGGGCCTATTATGACTCCAATTGGATAAATCAGAATGCTGCTAGGAGATACTGTTTCCACATACAAAATCCTAACCTAAAAAATTATAGAGCAGGAAGAGACTTACTGGAGTTTCACCCTTCTCCACGGGGCGAGCATATTCAGGATCATCAGGCTCAGCAAATTTACTCACAAACAGCGACATGCCTATAAAACCAAATAAGAACAGAGAATAAATAAATCATGTACCACATTCTTCACGACGTATTTAAAGGACCAGCTGCATCGCAGCAATTCACAAACCTGTGTATGGAAGGCATTTCCTCTTCTCCGGAGGTGGTTTGTATTCCAGTGGTGGACGAGGCTCAAATAACTTCAGAAGGTTTGTCGTTAAGCCTGTCGGATGACTCTGACCAATCTGTAAATTAAATGAGAAGGAAAGTTAATAACAAACAAAGATACATAATAAACATAAAC
>JAYMSP010002392.1:0-24567 GCA_036897095.1 Plantago elongata
ATGATACTCAACTTTAATTAGTTTATACATCTATTTAAATGAAATAGATAAAATGTGAGATGTATCCAATATATTATTTATGTGCTATAATATTTAAGAGGTTATGGGTTCAAATCCTATTTACTTCATATTTATTTCAGTTATTTTTAATATATAGAGTTAATGTATGAACTTGGGCCGAATGGACTACCAGACCGGACCGAGCGGGTTACCAGACAGACTGGATTGGACGTTCGGGCCCGAATAGGCCATGATAATGGCCCTACCTATTAATTAATTATTATAATTTATTATTATTTTTAAACTAATTATATTATTTATTACTTAATATTTTATAATTTTATAATTTAGTGGGTATTTCAGTCTTTTTATAATTAATGAAAATTAATAAAAATAATAAATTAATCTGTCCATTGACGAATCGTAGATGACGTGATATTTAATTAGGTAGAATTATGCAGTTGATCATGCATGGAATATTTAATCAACCAATTTCCTAGAAGTTTCACATGTCCCTTCTGTTTCAAATATTACCGTAATCTCTAAAAAAACAATCATGTCCTCTTCTACACATTTAAAGAAAGTGGAAAGAACCATATGCAAAATTGAAGTTAATTTAACTGAATTATGCATTTCTGCAGAACTTAAACCAATCAAAATGCATTCTTTTTCCCAAAACATCAAAGTATACTTTTTGATTAAAATGAACAAAAATGGCAGTGCCATTTATGCCAACGCCCAAGTTTTTGCAGAACAGCTATTCTGCCTGCAAATCATTTACCAAAATGGTAGAAAGAAATATCTCATTTTGACCACTACATCACAATTCTTATCTCCTTTTACTATTTCTGCTCTCATGGGCAATTCCGGTATTTTACCACACGCAAACCTTTTTCTCATTTTCTTTGCAGTAGTACTGTGAAGTTAAGTGCTTGTTTGAATGCTCATACAGCCTACCATCCTGCAAGAAACAAAAAGTTTGAATCTTTCTTCATATTTTTACTGGTATTTGTTGTTGCATTGAAGGTTTTTATTTCTTGGACTGTTTTTGTGACGCTGATTCATGTTGGTTATGTTGTGTTTCATTATTGTCATGTTGTGTGTTATTTGCTTTTGATATATTGCACTTGCAGAAGCTCCTAATCTCCAAGATAGTGGGGTTTTCTTGCTTTCTTGAAACAAGATGTGTTCTTTTATTTATATGTTGTTGTTGTTGTTCTTTCTGTCCTGTTTTACTGAAGAAGCACATGACAACCTTTTTTTTTTTTTTTTTTTTGTGCCGATTAGTGATTATAATAGGGTCTTATAAGAGTTAGCGTTAGTCAGTTTAAGAATGTTCAGTAACTCTCCTTTCTTGTGTGATTGTAGATGGGGAAGGGGAAGTCGAAAGCTTGCAAGTTGAGGGAACTAAGGGAACTAAAACTTAATCAAAAGTTCTCATTGAACATGAGTTCATCTGCTAGGAATTTGAGCAAGGATGAACTTGGTGGCGTGATATTCGGATGCAAGCCTCACACTTTTTCAGAATGTATCTCCAATAGGATTTTCGGTGTGCATTTATACTTGAATATTTAGCTTATGTTTCAAGATCGATTCTTTCATTGATGGACTTGTATTTTGATGAACAGGACTGCCAGGTCCGCATTACTCGTACGTGCAGAAGATCACTCCTGGCCTTACACTATTCCTCTTTAACTACACCGACCGAACACTTCATGGTATTTTTGAGGCTGCAACTCATGGTCAGTTGAATATGAACTCGAATGCATGGGCTGCTGTAGAGGGTACTGAGCTAACACCTTACCCTGCACAGGTAGACACGATTATAAAGTTATTTTGTTGAAGTTTCTTTCGTTTTAGGTAATTTTTAGTTATGGTTCATTCACTGTTTTTTTTTGTCTATAGTGATGTTTTACATCAATACCTACCTTAGGCATTGAAGCCCCTGATTGTTTCTTGTCAGTTTTTTGTTGCTTAAGACTGATCAGTTTTTTGTTGTTCTGCTTTAGGTTCGAGTCAATGTCCGGAGGCAGTGCAATCGTCTGATCGAAAAATGTTACCAGCCGTTAATTGCTGATAACTACTATACAGAGACATTATTCTGGTTTGAGCTCGACAAAATGCAAACAAAGAGATTGACCCAGTTGTTCTTGTCGTCATCTTATCTGGGAAAGAAACTTACGCCAAAGCTCCATAAAGAGAAGGTCAACAATTTGAGCCATTCAATCGTATCACCATCCGAGAAACCTCTGCCACAGGATGCCAATAGTCCAAATTTCTTTTATGATATGTCTATGTCTGTGGAGTTGAACAATGGGTTTGCCACTGCAGAGAAGAAATGGAGCGAGTTGTTTAAACCATCTTCATCATCTCCTCAGCATGTGCTGGATAACAAACATGGTTCTAAAGTAGCAAAATGGAGTGACTTGCTTAGAACTACTTCATCCTCACATATGATGAAGGATGAAGAAGTTTCTGATATAGAGAAACCAAACTCGTCATCTTTGTGTGGGATGGAGAATGAGGAGCACATGTCAGATTATCCTGAAACGGAGTGGGAAAGTGAAACTGTCTACGAAGGTCCTGAAATAGAGACAATGGACATTAGCCCACCGATGGTGAAGAATGAAGACGTTTCTGCAATAGATAGACCAGATATTGATCCAGTTATGTCAGATGACACTGGATCAGACTGCGAGAGTGACTCGGCAGCTTCTTCTTATGAGACTGCTAAATCATTTCTTGAGCCTTGGTCAGATGGTATTGATGAAGAACTTAAAGAGTGCAGTAAAGTGAGAGAAATGGTAGCAAGTGTGCAGCATCATGAGGGAAAAAGTAGTCGCCCGTATATGTTTAGAGGAGGGCTGCACATAGATAAGGCACCTTTGGATGGTTTTGATTCTGTGATCATGAAGGTACCTTAGATCTCCTCATTTCTTTTTAATAAATTTCTTGTATTTTACCGTTTCCTCTACTCTAGATGCTCATGTTTCTCATACACTTTACAGTTAGAACAGGAAATTAGAGGGATGAAGTTATGCCAGAGTAACCAAAGTGCAAAAGTTGATTCTCTGAAGCATCAGCTGGTAAACTTCTTTGTTGGGATTTGGACTATTACTGCAAAGCTCACTTAATCTTCATTGATTATTTTCCTTTTGTCTGTGGCTGTTTGTAGGTCGACTCAAAAGCAGAAATTGAGGAACTGAAGAAGTACTTGGATAATCTGGAATCTATGCTTCCCTCTACTGGAAACTATATATCTGAAGATGAAGAAAAAGAACATCAATCAGAGGAATCAGTGTATATAATTGGAGGGTCCAATGGATCGAAATGGCTTCAAGATATGGATTCATATTTTCCATCTGAAGACAAATTTGTATCGCATTGCCCAATGACATCAGTTCGATCATTTGCCACAGCTGCGAGTTTGAATGGTGAGGTGTACCTTCTTGGTGGATCACATGATCGCGTTTGGTATGATACTGGTGAGAACACACTTACATGTACTGGGAAGTCTTTATTCCTCATGTTCTAGCACAGTCTAATTGATTGGTGAACTTTTCCTGTCCGTAGTCGAATCATACAATCCAGTAAGCAACCAGTGGATCCAGAGGCCATCTCTTAACAATAAAAAGGGAAGCATTGCTGGCGCATCTGTCTATGACAAGATTTTTGCTATAGGTGGTGGAAATGGAGCTGAATGTTACTCAGATGTGGAAATATTTGATCTGGTCATAGGTAGATGGCTCTTCACTGTATCCATGCTTGAAAAGGTAAATTTTTTAAAAATGTTATCCGACAGTTTATGATAAAATTTGCTGCCAAACGCTCATATTTGTACTAGTATGCAATTTACAGTTATTACATGTTCTCTGTGCAGCGTGTTGCTCCAGCTGCAACAGATTTGAATGATGTGCTCTATGTGTCTGGGGGCTATGATGGAAGAAACTATTTGAGGTCGGAAAATTGTAATTCCATACAGTTCCCATTTCTTTTATTAACCTACACATTCTGTAATTTTGAGTTTCCACTCATATGTTTCTTTTCCACTTAATTTATGCAGAACTGTAGAGAGATTTGATCCAAGGGAGGCAAAATGGACTAGGATTTCTAGCATGAACTCGAAAAGAGGGAGCCATTCTTTGGTTGCGTTTAATGAGAAGTTGTATGATGATCATCAAGTTTAGTCCCTTATCGAACAAAGACTTCACTTCAACTTATGGTAATGTTCTGTTCTTGCAGATATGCTCTGGGTGGTTATGATGGGAACACAATGGTGTCCAGTGTTGAGGTTTTCGACCCAAGAGTTGGTTCATGGAACATTGCAGAATCCATGATTCTCTCCAGGGGATACTTTGGCTCCTTTGTGCTAAATGGAAAATTGTATGCGCTTGGTGGTCTGGACGATAATCAGGAAGTGTTGGATGTGGTATGAATAAAACAACGTCCATATACGTGTTAAGGATCACGGCTGAATGATCTTTTATTTGAACTATGATAATTGATATCTTCGATATCATGCAGGTTGAGTGCTATGAAGAAGCTGGTTCTGGTTGGCATCTGCATGGACAGAGTTCATTTAGTAAAAGATGCTTCTTTTCCACTTGTTATGTGAAAACAAGAGATAGAAAAAAGTTGTAAATGCTTCATGGTTCTGTATACATAGATGTTAGGCTGACATGGTCGATTCTGGTATTGTTTACTGGAGGTGATGGTGCAATGGCAGCCAGGCCTTTATCTTAACCAAGCCCCCTTGCAATGAAAGGACTTATTTACCTCTTAAGTTGGTGCCTGGTGGAAACTCTCAATTTCATTGTCCAAGTTTTACTCACAGAAATTGTATGTTAATGATCTTGTCATCACATTGCAGATAGAAACTGATATCAGAAAATAGAACAAAATCGATCCAAATTTGATAGCGTTGCAAAGATTCGAAAGAAAGTGGAAAAAAGAAGGTAAGGGATTCAACCTGTATCGTATAAAACAAGTCGAGGCTAACGTCAATACGTCACTAGTTTGTCCGCAAGATAGGTGGAAGCTGGAAAATAAAGAGGGAGAAAGGTGGCAAGACACTGATAAGCATGAAGGAAAAGCGAAAACTGATGAATTGAGGAAACGGCACATCGATGTGTATGTGTCAAGCGCTTCTCTACGTGTTCTTTCTATATAACTCATCTCTTACCTAAAATTTTCCAGGAAAAGCCATAACAGTCTCAGAGGTTCTTATTGCTCTTAGTTCAGAATGGATAGGTCAAGGGCCTCAAGGCTTCCGAGAGAGTACTCAATGGCCATTCGACCTCTTGAAAAAACTATGGGGGAGGAGCTAAGAGCTGTCAAGGTATGTGTACTCTTTACTGTAAGATTATTATTATCCAATTAGCCTTTCAAATGAATGTAAATACTGCATTTCATTTCAGGAGGCTGTTTGCGCTGCCAAGATATTGTTCACTTTAAACCACCAGAAGCCGCCCTATGGACGAGAACCAGCTGAGGACGCCTCCTCAAACACAAGTGATGAAAAAACAAAGAAGTAGAAATCTGCTCTTGTAGAATAAGGCAGAGCAAGACAAATAAATTCCAATGCAGAACTTTCCAAAAATAAGAGGATAAAATGATGTGAACAAACTGAGCAAGTAGAATGCTTTAAATTCTGATCAGGCCGGAACATGTACTCTGCTCAGCATAAAGAAATAAATGGTTCTATTTCCAATTCAAGTTTTAGTACTTCAATCAATTAGAGAATATGATAAGTTTCCCCCCGGTGATCCCTAGATAGATAATACAGAACAATCTAAAAGATACGAGAGGAAATTATCACAAGATCTAACAAAAAGTTCTGTAAACAAGATCTTTTAGTTGCATGTAAGGTTCATGCAAAATCGTAGGCCCTGCCATTGAATTTCCCAAAGTACTTGAAAAATTCATATTGCCTGTAAGGTTCATGTATAAATCACAAGTCACATACATTCACATTATACTTGAAAAATGAAAATGATGTTCAACATATTGCATTTCCCTTAGGTATTAAAGCTGAAATGTTGACACATATTGATGTCTGGAACTACAGAGTGCTAGTATCTGGAATCATATTTGATCCATGAAAGCTCATGGATGCTGCCTCATTTTTTTCTTGGAAGCAGCATCCAGTTGTTGGAGAAATTTCTAGGTGTGGCTGCCCACCTGATTATTCGTTCTTGTCATCAGAACACAAGTTTTGCAATTTCCATATGCAAGCAAGCCATACAATAATCACATTTATCACATGCACAGGAAATGAGACAGTTTTTTTAAGTCAGTCTGCTAGTCTTGAGCAATAAACTTGAAAAATGTGATTCGAAAAAAGCCAGTTACTAGTGTTCCTTTTAAGTCCAGGGCATGCTCTAAGTGGCAGTAATTGTCCTTGATTTATTCTTGCTGTTGCGTACACTACAGGAATTTCCAGTTAAGGGCACTATACCACCCTTCATCATATTAGCTACTATCATGAAGCTTGGTTTTCTCAGGAACTAGCCCTACAATATTATTCTGTTGATTGGTATCACCAAAAAAAAAAACTATGGAATTAGTCTCAAATGCTTTATCAAATTGTCATGATTTGTGAATGCAATGTCATCATCCCACATCCAAGAACAACAACTGAATGTCCAATCTGTATCCATTGCAAGGGAACTGGGATTTTTATATTAACTGAAACAAGAGAACTGTCAGTGTGACATATCATAATCCTGCAATTACTGAATAAAGTAAATTGAAATGCATTCTATCCTGAGAAATCTAGTTATAAAGTCTGTACTGATGTAAATTGGAGATTGTATATTAATCCAGCGGAAATATATCATAAATTTATTAATTTATGTACGTATTACCATAAACATTCATGAAAAAATGTGCACATTTGAGTTATCATAAGTATTAACAACCAAAACCAGATTCTTCTCACTATAGACACAGAGAATGGTATTCAGCTGCAAGCAACACTCTTGAATACTCCGCTTGTTAAAGTTTTAAAATCGACTTAAGGATGTGTATACATTGTCATAAGTGCATGTGGTGACCATGTAAGTTTGCGCGTGTAGGTTATAAGATAACCTACGTGGTTGCCTGTTTGCCCTGCTACTCTTTATTGTGTGTACTTACATCACAGAAAAGCTACATGTACATCTTTTTTCAAATCTTTTTTTCTCAATTGCTGACTAACTACTCTACTAAACTTTACTTGTGTAGATATGATTGATTGCATATATATGTACGTAAGGAGCATTTTACGCGTTACAGATCTTTTCAAGCTTTACAAGATTTTACCGGGCTTTCTTGGATCTAGAGGACAAGGCTAATAAATCAATTCCGGAAGCAAAAACATATCCTGGAACAGAACACCAACAAATGCTCAATATGTTTTGTTCCGCTGATTCTGGATAATTAATTGTATACATTTCCTACAGGTTTAAGAATTCTGGCATATCTTTTCATGTCCATATTTACAAACATCAATAATTGATCCAAAAATTAAAATTAAAAAAATAAAAGGAAAAACAGATGAAATCAGGGTTCAGGATGGCTTGCTTTTTCGTCATTTATTAGAAATGCATACAGAATGAGAGAACATTTTGAGCCAAAAAAAAAAAAAAAGTTCTTTTCCATTTTTCTTTCCAAAAAACAAAGCCTTGAATTCTTGAAATGTTTCGTGAAAGTTAAAGTTGTTGCGAAATGTGGCATGTTTAGTACATGCAAGAACACACGTACATGTACAGATGTAGAAAATCTTGCAAGAAGCCAAGAAAAAATCACTTTGATGACACATGAATTTCATGCTATTTCCTTAAAAGAAAAAAAAATTCATGCTATTTTCCATTTTTTCATAAAAATCTTAAATCAGATTTTTTGAAGTGAAATACATCGAAGAAAACTGTGAAAACAGCAAGCCTGGTTCATACTTGAGCTAGTGTATCCCCTGAAAAGTGATCTACGCAGTTGGTTGCAGTGGCCTGATTTCTGTATATTAATTAAGTTCTCGGTCCATGCGTATATATGTAATGCCGGCATAGCTTTCTTATTGAATTGGGATCTAACTTTGTCTAAACCAGATTAATATCGTATAAAATTGATACTGATATTGTTCAAAGATATATAGATGTATATACATGTATGCTCAGGCGAATAACTTCGTTCAGTCCTCTTCGGTCACTAATTATCCAAGTGTATTTAGTATAAGCGCTAGCAGGTCGATCTGATCAAAGTCCTGAATTCTGATATTCAAAAGGTTGTTGGCTTAACTTTAAATGTTCATACACATTGTTGCTTTCTGGATTTCTCCGTCAAACTTTAACATAATCAGATTCCCAAACTTTCATTTAACTGTAGCTTTATAATATTGAAAAAATTACAATACAACGATGGAAGTATTTTGGAGAGCTCTATACAATATGTAATTGTACATTTTTATACGAAAGGTGTACATCAGAATGAAGAATTAATCCAAAATTCAAAAAATGTTTTCCTCAGCCTGCTGCAGGTGGTTTAGCTTGTTCTGCTTCTGCCGCTGCCGCAACAATGGAATCTAATTCCTGTAGAGAAAAGAATGGAAACATTACAAAATAAGTTACCATTGATCATATGAAGTGGAAATTTTGGATCTTGATATACAGTGAACTATTCATACCCCCATGAAAATTTTGGCAGCCTCTTCGGGGGTATGTGTTGTTATTATTTTTACAGCTGCCTCCTGCAATGTCACCAAATAAACCAAGAATCAGATTCACATACCAAATTAAACTTCCGTGCTGAATTTATATACAAATATACATCAGGTTCACAAAGCTAGCTAGCTAGTAATGACATGCTACTGCACAAAATAATAAAAATATATGTGAAAGAGTTCATTGGAATGGAACGAACCCTGAAGGCAGCAAACTCGGCTGCTGTAAGGGTTTTAGGTTCATCGATCGGAACCTCTAGCCCACCAACGTTCTCCCCGTAATCTGGGCTTGGAATAGGAGAAGCAGGCGTCGTAGCATTTTCGTTCTCCATGTTAGTGTACCTGTTTAGCCTTCAAACACAACACAATAAATCAACAAGAGAGATCAGATGAGAGTGTGCTGACTGCTGACTACTGTGTTTGAGAGTGTGCTGAGAACTGTGGAGTTTGCCCTCGATTTATAGGAGGTCAGATGAGTGAAAGGTGAATATAAGACAAAATTTCATAGCCTAGCCCATGCTGTTTTTCTGGTTAAATCACCCACTGTTTTGTCACCCTATACCTGCCAACAGTCCAATTAATTTCTCCAGGTTCTTTTCATTTTGTAATCTTGGTTTTATTTGTTGAACTATGTTTGATTTTGTGATCTTTATAGATCTTCCTCAAAGTTCTTTTGCAGAATAGATATGTTCTGGAATCAGGCATGCATAAGAAATTTAGTTAAGAAAGGAAACAAATTTTCTTACCCACATGAAGAATGTTGCTGCGTCCTAGAAGGCAGACTGGTCTTGGCCAAAGCTGCATTTCGACAACTCTGTGAGTTTGGTGGATTGATTTGAGTTCTCTTAAGTAAGGTCTTAATCTGAAATTGTGTAAAATAGAAGGCGTTGATGGATCCATCATTTTTAGTTTCACCACATACGAGGTAAATTCTCCACATGGGGTGAATACCAATGGCAAACAAATTATAAATGGTCATACATATAAATGATCATTAAGATATATGCTAGAATGGGGATTACTTTAGTATAAGATAGTAAAGAAAAGAAGAAAATGGTATTTATTTCCTAAGATCTTCTAAGGAGTGATGATTAAAAAGTTTGTAACGCTCAAGAAATTAAGAACAATACTGGAAAATATTTTAGCTTGGTATCTCTAAGAAGAAGAGTAGAAGGATGTGTATACAGATGAACCCTAGCCGGTTTCTTATATAGGCAAGATATCGTCACCTAACGCGGTAAAATAAAATTACAAAAGTTTTATGTTGGTAACATTTCGATCCTTCGAGAATTGGCTGGTGACGATTTGAGAATCTATTCTCTGCGGAAGATGTTCATGGACCGGCTTTTTAAATTTGAATTCCCCTTGCAACGGCTTTGATTGTGTGTAGCCTGTGGGGAGAAAAAAGATGTGAACAAACTGAGCGAATGCTATGAACTTTGATCATGCGGGAGTATGTACTATGTGCAGCACAAAAAAAGAATGGGTCTATGTCCGGAAGAAAAAAACTCAAAAACATGTGAAAGTTTCAATCAATTTGAGAATTCGATAAGTTTCCCTTATAGGACTGGTAATCCCTGAATATATATACAGAATAAATTAGTAAAAGACTTAAAAAAAAAAAGAAAAGAAAGTCACAACAGAATCTAACACAATAAATTTTGTAAACAAGAACATTTAATGGCCTGTAAAGGTTCATGTAAAAATCAAATGCCCTGCCATTAAACTTTCTTATGTATTAGTCAAAACTCACAACATTAACATTTTACTTGAAAAATAATGATGATCAACATATTGCATTTCGGTTAGGTATTAAAGGTGAAATCTTTACACATTTTGCACAGTAGCTTCTGAGTGCTAGTTTCACGCATCAGATGTATCCATGATAGCTCGGGATGCGTTCCATTTTTTTTTCTTGGAAGCAGCACCCAGTCGCTTGAGAAATTTCTAGGCGTGACTGCCCAACTGATTATTCGTGCTTGTCAATCACAAGTTTTGGCTACTTGTTTCCATTTGCCCCAGTATTCAACTACGATTAAACTGGATTAGTATAGTAACTTGTTTTTCTTCTAAATTCTTGACGAGCAACTCTAATTACTTTACTTGTGTAGTGTAGTGTAGATATGATTGATTATAAAGATATGTATGTAAGGAAATATTTTCGCATACGTTACAGATCCTTTGTTCATCAGTTCGTGCATTACAAAATTTTACCAGGCTTTCTTTCTGGAGGACTAAACTGATAAATGAAATCCAGTAGCAAAAACATATCCGGTAACAGAACACCAGCAAAAGTTCAATACTTGGTTTAGCTGATTCTGAATACTTAATTGTATACATTTCCTACATCTTTATAATTCTGTCTTTTTTTTCATTTCCATATTCACAAACATCAGTAATTGATCCCAAAAAATAAAAATGAAATAAAAGCAAACCAGATTCAATCAGGATGAGTGCTTTTTTGTCATATATCATAAATGAATATTTTGAATGAGAAGATTTTGAGCGGAAAATAAGTTGCTTTCTGTTTTTCTTTCCGAAAATCAAAGCCTTGAATTCTTGAAATGTTGAAATGTGTCGTGAAAGTTAAAGCTCTTGCAAAATGTGGCATGTCCAGTACATGCAAGAACACACGTATATGTACAGATGTAAAAAATCGTGCAAGAAGCCAAGAACATATACACGTTGATGACACATGAATTTCATGCTATTTTCCAATTTTTCATTAAATCGTAAATCAGATTTATGAAACAGTGTTACTTGTGTAAAATAGATCCACTGAAATTGAAATAAATTGGAGCAAACTGTGAAATCAGCAAGCCTGATTCATACTAATATCAAATGTGCAGATGTGCTAGTGTACCCTGATAACTGATCTAGGCAGTTGGTTGCAGTGGCCTGATTCCTTAAAGTATTTAAATCACCGGTTCATATATACTTATATGTAATGTTGGTATATCTGCCTTACTGAATCAGGATCTAACTACGTGCAAACTGGATTGTTTAATATCGTATAAAATGGATACTGATGTTAAAAGATCAATAGATGGCCCCTATATGAATGTATGTACGCTAAGGTGAATAACTCAGTTCAGTGCTCTTTAGTCTTCTGTTACTGTTATGCCAATTTGAGATGTCTGTAGAGATGTCAGATCATTGATTATCCAGGTATATGCGCTAACAGGCCTATGTGATTTAAGTCCTGAACTCCTATATTCATAAGGTCATCGGCTTAATTTTAAATGTTCATATGTATTGTTGCTTCATTTCTGGATTACTCAGTCATACCATAATCAGATTCAAAAACTTGCTATATCTGTAGCTTTAGAATATAGAAAACATAATTACAACAATGGAAATACAAATTGGAGAGCTTTGTACAATATGTAATACATTTGATACAAAAGGTGTACTACAAGAGAGAATGCTATATATCCTGCAACTTCTTTCTAGTGTGTTTGAGACTTGAGAGTGTGCTGAGTACTGTGGGGTTTCGCTCGATTTATAGGAGTTCAGATGTGTGAAGGGTGAGAGTAAGGAAAACATTTCATAGCCTAGCCCATGCTGCTTTTCTGCTTTTATCACCCACTGTTTTGTCATTCTCTACCTGCCAACAGTCCATGTAATTTCTCCAAGCTGTTTCCTGTTCTGGATGGTCAGCTTAGTCTTATCCTTTACTCTGACTGTCTGACAGATTGGAAAAGGCGAATATAGCCGGGCCAGATGTCTAAATTAGAAAGAAACAGAAACTTATGAAATTGATAGTATCAGTGACTTTATTCTTAGTCAAGGAAAGTAATCAGTTTGTACAAATTGTTCTACAAAGTAAATAACAAAGTATATGTTATCATGAACACTGATAGGTTCTTTTCAATTAAATTGTGATCTTGGTTTTATTTGATGAACAATTTTTGATTTTGTAATCTTTATATATCTTCCTCATAGTTCTTTTTACAGAAAAGATATGTTCCAGTATATGGTAACAGGCATGCATAAGAAATTTAGTTAAGAAAGGAATTCAAAAAAATTTCTTACCCACATGAAGAACGTTGCTGCGTCCTAGAAGACAAACTGGTCCTGGCCAAAACTGCATCTTGACAACTCTGTGAGTCTGGTAGATTTATTTGAGTTCTCTTAAGTAAGGTCTTAGTTTGAAATTGAGTAAAATAGAAGGTGATGATGGATCCATCATTTTGAGTTTCACCACATACGAGGTAAATTCTCCGCATGGGGTGAACCGATGGCAAACGAATTATAAATGGTCATACATATAAATGATCATTAAAGATCTATGCTAGAATGGGGATTACTTTAGTAAGGTAGTAAAGAAAAGAAGAAATTGGTATTCCCCAAGATATTTTCACTTGGGAATTGGAAGAAGGGACTGATAATTAAAAAAGTTTGTGATGCACAAGAAATTAAGAATTATATTTGGAAATATTTAAGCTTGATATCTCTAAGAAGAAGAGTAGAAGGATGTGTGTACAGATGAACCCTAGCCGGTTTCTTATATAGACAAGATTTCACCACCTAACGCGGTAAAATAAAATTACAAAAGGTTTTTGTTGGTAACATTTCGATCCTTCGAGAATCGGTTGGTGACGTCGCGGCTGACATAAACGCTATGATTTGAGAATCTATTCTCTGTGGAAGATGTTCATGGACCGTCTTTTCAAATTTGAATTCCCCTTGCAACGGCAAGTATACCCGGAAGATTTTTCTCAAAAAAAAAATATGTGAAAGTTTTAGTACTTCAATCAATTCGAGAATTCGATTAGTTGCCCTTATAGGCCTAGCAATCCCTGAATACATGATACAAAATAAACTTCTAACACAATTAATTAATTACATTTGATGGCCTGTAAAGGTTCATGAAAAAATCTTATGCCATGACATTGAACTTCCTCAAGTATTAGGCACAACTCACAACATTCACATTATACTTGAAAATAAATGATGATCAGCATATTGCATTTTCTTTAGGTATTGAAGGTGAAATCTTTACACATATTTCACAGTAGCTTCTGAATGCATGTTTCTTGAATTGTATATATTCATGAAAGCTCATGGATACCTTCCATGATTTTTTTGTTGGAAGCAGCACCCAGTCGCTTGAGAAGTTTCTAGGCTTTCATGCCCACCTGAATATTCGTGCTTGTCAAACACAAGCCTTTGCAATTTGTTTCCATTTTCCCCAGGAATTATATAATTACAATTAATCTAAATCAGTAGAGTAGCTTGTTTTTCTTCTAAATTCTGGACAAGCTACTCTACTGTACTTCACTTGTGTATATATTGATTGATCACATATATATGTGTATGTAAGGAACATTTCACACATGCGTTACAGGTCATTTGTTCATACATTACAAGATTTTACTTTCTGGAAGACTAGACTGATAAATGGTATCCATAAGAGAAAACATATCTGGTAACGGAACACCAGCAAAAGTTCAATACTTGGTTTAGCTGATTCTGAATACTTAATTGTATACATTTCCTACATGTTTTATAATTCTGTCATATCTTTCATTTCCATATTTACAAACATGAAGAATTGATCCCAAAAAATGAAAATGAAATAAAAGCAAAACAGATTCAATCAGGATGGGTGCTTTTTTGTCATATATCATAAATGAATATTGAATGAGATGGTTTTGAGCGGAAAATAAGTTCCTTTCGATTTTTCTTTCAAAAATCAAAGCCTTGAATTCTTGAAATGTGTGTGAAAGTTGAAGCTCTTGCAAAATGTGTCATGTCCAGTACATGCAAGAACACACGTATATGTACAGATGTAGAAAATCCTGCAAGAAGCAAAGAACATATTCACCTTTGATGACACATGAATTTCATGCTAGTTTCCATCTTCTCACAAAAATTATAAATTATATTTATTACTTGTGGAAAATAGATCCACTGAAATTGAAAGAAACTGGAGCAAACTGTGAAATCAGCAAGCCTGATTCATACTGATATCATGTATGTATAGTGTATCCACCCTGAAAACTGATCTAGGCAGTTTGGCTAGCTGCAGGGGCCTGATTCCTAAAAGTAATTAAATCCTCGGTTTATATATACACATATGTAATGCTGGCATATCTGCCTTATTGAATCAGGATCTAACTAAGTTTAAAAGGGATACTGATGTTCAATGGTCCCTATATAAATGTATGTATGCTCAGGAGAATAACTTTGTTCAGTCCTTTTCGGCCTTCTGTTACTGTTATTCCAATTTGAGATGTCTGTAGATATGTCAGATAATTGATTATCCAGGTATATGTAGGATATGCGCTAGCAAGCCTATGTGATTTAGTCCTGAACTCCTATATTCATAAGGTCGTCGGTTTAATTTTAAATGTCCATATACATTGTTGCTTTCTGGATTACTCGGCAAAATGTTACCATAATCAGATTCCCAAACTTGCTTTAACTTTTAGAATATTGAAAACATAATTACAACAATGGAAGTATAATTTGGAGAGCTTTGTACAATATGTATTACATTTGATACAAAAGGTGTGCATAGATTTTTAATTTTTTTAAGAAGAAGAAGAATTAATCGAAAATTTAAAACATGTTCCTCAGCCTGCTGCAGGTGGTTTAGCAGCTTCTGACTCTGCCGCAACAATGGAATATAATTCCTTTAGTGAAAAGAAGCAGGCATGGTGGCGTTTTTGCTATCCATGTAATTAGTGTGCCTGTTTAGTCTTCAAACACAATACAACAGATAAACAAGAGAGAATGCTTATATATCCTGCAACTTCTTTCTTATGTGTGTTTGTGTGTTGAGTGTATTTGGTTTGCGCTCGTTTCATAGGAGGGTTCAGATGTGTGAAGGGTGAGAATAAGGACAAAACTTCCATGCTAGCCCATGCTGCTTTTCTGCTTTTACCACCCACTGTTTTGTCACTCTCTACTTGCCAACAGCCTTAAGTTATTTTCCCATGCTGTTATCTTTCATACAGCATTAGCCTTTTTCTCCTCCACTCTGTCAGATCGGAAAGGCAGATTAGTCTACATAAGAATGAATCAGCAACTTATGAAATTGATAGTTTCAGAAGTTTATACAAATTGTTCTACGAATATCTCTATTATGTCATCTTGAACGCTGAAATGAATTCTTTACAGTAGTTGTTGATCTTGATTTTATTTGATAAATAAGATTGATTCTGTGGTTTTTATAGATCTTGCTAATTATTCATTCTGCAGCATAGATAAACTATGTTCCAGTAAATTATGCATGCATATTGATTTTAGTTAGAGAAAAAGGAAAGAAATGATCTTACCCACATGAAGAACGTTGCTGCGTCCTAAAATACAGGCTGGTATAGACCAGAGCTGCATTCGGACCACCAAGGTGAGTCTGCTTGATTGATTTGAGTTCTCTTAAGTAAGATCTTAGTTTTGGATTTTGTAAAATAGATGGCGTTATGGATCCATCATTTTGAGCTTCACCACATACGAGGTGAATTTGTCGCACGTGGAGAATACCGATGGCAGACGAATTATAAATCGTCATACATGTAAATGATCATTAAGATCTATGCTGGAATGGGGATTGCTCTATTAAGGTAGTAAAGAAAAGAAGAAAATGGCAAGATCCCTGATATCTTTCCACTTGGGAAATGGAAAGAAGGGACTGCTAAAAAATTGTAGTGAATCAAAAAAGAACTGAATTGGAAAATATTTATGCTTGATTAGCTGTTAGCTCTAAGTAGAAGACTGAGGATGTGTATACAGATGACCCTAGCCGGTTTCTTATATAGGCAAGATATCACCACCTAACGCGGTAAAATAAAATTACAAAAGGTTTTCGTTGGTAAAATTTCGATCCTTCCAGAATCGGTTGGTGACGTCACAGCTGACATAAATGCTACGATTTGAGAATCTATTATCTGCGGAAGATGTTCATGGACCGGCATTTTTGAATTTGGCTTGCAACGCCTTTGATTGCGTGTGTTTTCAATTGCGTGTGTTTTCTCACTTTTCTGTGATCCTGCACTTAGGCCGTCTTCTTCTTTGCTTGACTCTTTATGCTGTTCGTTCTCTGTGTCTCTGAATTACGCATACAAAGCTTGGGCTCTGATTTTGAACACCCCCCATCCTCAAGATGTGAGTGTAAATTTACACCATTCTGGTGATCAACCTCTCTAATTCCTGGCCAGAAACATCTCTTGTAAACATGTTCACATGTGTAACTTGGATGTAATAAATTCTACGCTTACTGTTTTTCTACTTCATCACTGGTTGAGTGACAGTATATATGAAAAGTTAATCATCAGATTGTGAATGTTCCATGTCTCATAGAAAAACATTACAAAATTCTAAAATCAAACATAGGGGTCAACTTTAATGTGCCACTTCTGAAGATTTACAAAATCATTAATACTTGACCGGAAGGCAGATACTCTAATACACATCCTGTTTCAGAAAGAATAGTCCTTCAAGTCAGCTCTAGAGTCACCAACTTCAAGATCAGCCATGCATTCTTCAGCAGTAAGAGGTGGGAGTTGACGTGTTTTCCGCCTCAGATTATGCTTGTGCCACTCGCTCTTAAAATGCTCTCTATATGCTTTTGCATCACCAACTAGAGCATTGCATGTGCTGCATTTTTGCTGCTTCAAATCTCCTTGAGAACTTTCGGCTTTTGACGAAATGACCTGTTTCTGCAACTTCTCACTCAGCTGAGGAATGGACACTGCAGAAGGATCTCCTTTCTGTGTGCTCGATGGCTCATCTTCAAAATCATCAAACTGATCCACACTTACATCCCCATCCACGTGCACGTTAACTGCGAGAATATCCACTCTTCCTTGCAGGCTCCTCACCAGAACATCACAGTCACGGAAGAAACTTGGCTCCAAGTCACAAGTCTAACAATCAGGATAAAGATTTTGTATTCAGATAAGATGAAAGGCAGGAACAGACAACTGTAGGTCCTACCATGTATTAGGAATAATCGTGTACAAATGAAGAAAGACAAACTCAAAGATGGATCATAAAAGAGCAGAAATGATATAGTACTCAAAATGCCAGTATTACGCAGTCTGGAATTCGACTAGAGATAAGGCGATAAGCATAGGGACAAACTAGCCTTCTCCTACTTAGATTATTCTGTCGTATGACAAATTAAGCATAGGGGACAAACCACCCTTCTCTATTTAGCTATCATGTACTATGTTCATGAATCAAGCATAGGGGACAAACAACACTTCTCCTATCCATATTAGTATATACTGTGTTCAGGAATCTAGTGGCTTCGATGCAAAGGGAACATAAAGTAAAAAAGGTTCACACAGTCCAATCTATTTTATAAAAAGCCTATGTATGGACATGGTAGTTCCAGCAATTTTCTCAATTATGAATTTGAGATGGAAGATTTTGTAAGCTTCTCATAGGGCCGTCACAGCAAAAAGTTCAAACATGAAGATATCTGACTTACCACCGATAGCTGACTACCAGATCCCTCTCTTGAGATTATAGTGGAATTCCATTCCTTGAGCTTTTCTAAAAAAGGTTCCATATGCGGTTCAGACAAGGTTAATCGTAGTCTCATAGGGAACCTTTTGATTGGATAGTGTTTTTGAAGTTCACGAATGACTTCCAATGCCTGTACAAACCTTGAAAAGTATTAGTCGAATAGCTATGGCAAAAACACTATTGGACACCACGAAAATAAGTTCACATGAATATTGATCACCAAAGCTAATCCTGTTCCAAATTTGAAGTCAACTATATCCATTTTTTCTGGGGAAAGGGGTGTGTGTGGCTGCACAAAGGAACCTATATACTGGGAGTCTTGGACAATAAAGGTAAGCATTTAATCAAAAAATATCTCAAGACCAATCACACGTGTCGAAAACTAGTATAGTAATAATAAATAAAGAAGTGGATCATTAACCCACCTGCTTCTTTGAGCTACTATTTGGATCCACAGCAAAATGTATGTCATGCATTAGTCTCTCAATCATGCTGATGGTATAAGGCCTCTGAGTTTCAGGGTTAAAAGTCTTCTGCATAACTATTGTTGCGATATCCCTGAATTGACTGGAAAATTGGGACTCTCTCTCCTTCCCTGCAACTTGTAGCTCTCCTTTCTCTAAAATCTGCCAGATGGTAACAAACCAATCATAATTGCTGAATATCTGGAATAGCTAGAATACCATGCAATTATGAGCACTGAGTAGTATGGAATTGAAGATGTATAGCTAGTCATCAGCATCAGGTTTAAGCCTCCAGAAAGAATCCAAACATACAGAGGTCCGCTCACAGGATTATGGACAATATGTAGTTTAACTAAAATAAGCAATCATGTTCATGTGCCATAGGCTTACTCTGGCTATATACCACATCATATCTAACAATCTAATTGATAATTTATAATCACTTGCACATTTGTGAAGTATTCAAGAGAGGAAATCACCCATTGTCCAGCCCTTCCAACATAACTCAGAGACATTGTATTCAAGGCACTCAACTTAGCTGTGCTAATGTCTGAGTGAATCGACGTGAGAGAAAGCACAAATATATGATCTTGAAATCCAGAAAGGGGTCAACAGAAGGTTCTCATAGACTAGAGAAAGGGCTCCTTCACGAACTCCTAGTTTCAATATATCTCAGTAATCATATTCTATGACGGCATAAATCCTTGATGTATACCACAGAACCGAAGTGTACTATTTACAGTTATGTCAGTTATCATATTCACAGTTAAACTATCTACGGTGTTATGAAATAATCCCCTAGCCAAGTTCAGCAATTCCATGGCATGATTATGAAGTGTGACTTGTGACTAAAGTTTTTGTCAAATGCTGGTGGCTAATGGATGTACATGAATGCGCAATCAGGCAAAACATACCATCAATTCCAACAATTCTTAGTAACTTCTCCAACCATATCCCAACACCAAAATTATTATCCCCTTTTACCTGCCCCCAACTCTGCCCGAAACAAAACAGAAAAGAAGTAGAAACAGCTGCAACACTAAGAAAATTTAACAAGGAAACTAAAGAGAAGCGAGAATTAACACAAACCTCCAAACAAATTTGAGTCTGATCGTCAGTCCCAAAGGCAGCCACCAAATCCTTGGACTTGGCAAGAACTCCTTTGGAAACATTGGAATAAACAGTTTGTGACTGCAAAACTTCATCCAAATCTTTCTCTCTGAAATAAAATCACCAGTCCATTCAAAACAATGAAACACGAATTACAGCTTCAAATAGACTCGTCACTCTAAATTATCAACTCACAACACACAATACTCAGCTGACAACACAAAATGATCAGCTCACAACATATAATAATCAGCTCACAACACATAATACTCAACACACAACACAAAATGATCAGCTCATGTCACTTAATACTCAGCACACCACATAATAATCAGCTCAGAACACACAATACTCAGCTCACAACACATAATAATCAGCTCACAAACTAAATGATCAGCTCACAAGACATACTACTCAGCTGACAACACAAAATGATCAGCTCACATCACTTAATACGCATCTCACCACATAATAATCAGCTCACAACACATGATTATACTCAGCTCTAAATTCAAATTATAGCTCAAAATAAACTCGTAATACAAAACGATCAGTTCGCAATCCTTAATCTAAGAAAATAATCGATTAGGTTACTACAATCACTATGATTACAACAATTTAGTTAATAGTACGTGATATATAGAGAAATGGAGACGTACACGCGAGAGCGCCATGAGAGGACTTTGTTTTTGTAGCAGGCGATCTCGAAGCGGTTGCCGTGCTTCTTGAGACGAACGACGGCGACGTTTGTTAACCTCTTCTGCCCTACCGGCTGCACCAGCGTCCTCGACATCTCTACGGCGGCGATTCACGGTGGTGGAGAAATCGAAATTGATGACAGTTTCTAGAGAATTCCAAAGGAAAAATATGAAATTGTCTAAGTGGGCTCTCTCTCTTTGGGTAATTGGGTTTCTAGGTCTTTTGATGTTGGGCTAATGTATAAGCTTACCGATGGACTAGGTCGAGACCCGATCCCTTGTACCCGATAGATAGGTTCTATTATCATAAGGTTTTTTGGGTATGGTATGTTTACTTCATATTTAAAATACGTAACTTTGAGATTAGATTTAGACCTCTTTATAGGAAAATAAATTACCTACTTGGGTAATTCAAATTATGACCTCTTAGTTAAATTAAAAGATAGCTCACACTGCAAACTAAAATACAAACATTTTTATTAAAAAGAGTGAATTTATGGAAATGAAAAATCATCACGAAAAACACATCTAATTGAGACTTGTACTTATCAATAGACTCCCCTCGTAAAGTCCCATGTTAATAAGCACTTTCATTTTCCAGTTCCTATCACACATCAAGGGAATACCATCTTTATAGTATCTTGACATGGATCAGTAGAATTGTTGCATTGATGTAATATACTCTGTCATCATCTTGTAATCTCGGTTGCCAAGAGCGTTTCTTGCTCCATTGACGAACTATGTGACTTCATTGTAACTTAACTCACAACCAGTGTAAAGATGTTTCAGATGTAGATCTCTCACAAATGGATTTATTTTTTGTATAAAGGTGGCGGTGTCTTGTGCATACCTGAAAGATGTGGTGAGAGTTATATCTGTGAGATATGCAAGGTTTCTTGATAGTAAGGGAGGATCGGATTTTAAGGTTTGAGAGCAAAATGAACAATCTAAGGAGTTTGAACAAATTTTATTGACTAAGCTTGTTGTATTGCTTGTGGCAAGAATAATGAGCAGTGAGAAGATGATTAGAGGCGAAAAAGATAACCTCATGGTCTTCTTTTTTTTTTTGGAATATGAGAAGAGTAATGAAAAAATTGCATCTATGTTTTTGAATTTAAAAAGATCATAAATATTCAAATTAAATTGTACCATGCCATATAAAGTAGAAGAGGAATCCAACAGTGAGATATAAATGTTAATTTAAAAAATCAGTCGCAAACATAAAACAACTTCAGTTGACAACTGAAATGGAATTTTCGTGTAAAAAAACTCCACTCTGGAGTTCCATCACAAACAACCCACAAACCTTTCGAATACTGATTTGATTGTTACAAAATTCAAAAGTAGACGTTAAATCTAAGCACACAATGTCTTAACAGCCAAAGATTTAGGTTATGATATTTTAGCTGTCTCATTACAGATATGTCACTTGATTTCATTAAGTCAATTTGAGCTTAAATCCTTTCAAATTATAATATACTAGTCAATGGCCCGTCGATACTCGACGGGAAATGGCGGTAAATTTTAAAAACTAAAAAATTAATACATCATAGATAGCATGTCTAAGGATAAACAATTTAAAACTAAAATGTGAGAAAGGTTGTGATGTATCACTTGAAGCCTTCAACATTCTGTCAGTAGTCATATATATAACTAAAAATTCACAATAGCCTTCAACATTGCATCGTTAGTCATATATAACTATAAAAATTCACAATAATTTTAATCATTTAGATTAAACTATAACATTAAAAAAAAAATTAGTTCTGCACTATTGTGACGATCCAATCGATAATGGACCGAGACTCGACCCGTTGGGCTGGTAAGGTTACTCGTGATGGGCCCACACATTCGATATGATATTGTCCGCTTCAGACTGGAGCCTGTACAAATTTATTTTGGTATTATCAAAATGTCTCATACCATAAAAGAGTGGTGGTTTGTATATATACTATTCACCACGACCGTTTTTAAGCAACATTGGATGTTACAACTATAATAACCTGATAATTTTTACTCACATAAAAAATTACGTCAAAATTTGCCGAACACTTATTTAGAGTCTACGTTCCTTGTCATATCAAGTATTTCCCGCTTCGTCACAAATTAATACTTTCAATTCTTTCTTGCTGGTAACTCTTGATAGAGCAACATATACAAGCCGACGTGTGCGAGAGATTGTCTCCGACTCTTATTTATGGTCATAGTAAAGCAGTCGGATAAGTGAACTTTCTCCTATCAAATTTTAAGGGAACTTTATTTCGTCCGACGTGCTCATCATCATCATGGGAATGAAAACCTTTTTACCCGCATTGATTCCAGATATCATATTTCCCTTGATGATGTGCATTCCTAGATTAGTAACTTTTAGTCTTGTACCATTGCACAACTCAGAATTAGCTTGATCAATATTTCTCAAAAGCATTACCATGCACCCAACCTCCAGTCAATTCCTATGGTGAGACGGCCAGAGCAATTAATAATGTTAGAAATTCTACCGTGTAAATCTCAGCGAGACCCATTTACAAGGTCATCTACTCTAGCAATGTTGTATGCACTCAAATATTCAACATTGACTCGAACATCATTGACATGATAAACTGATTTATCTCATCAACTATTTTATTTGTAGGTGCACGGGCAATTAGATGATGAAAATATTTTATGTAAATACCCGACCACTATTGGACGGCAAGGTTACACATGATTGTCTCACACACGTCTCGTATGTATAATATTGTCCGCTTTTTATCGGATCCCACACAAATTTACTTTTGGTATCACCCAAAAGGCTTTATGTCATATGAGAGTGGTGATCTTCATATATACACTTCATCTCTTTCATTGTAAACTGATGTTGGATGTTTGATATTACAATCTGCCCCCTTTAATCCTCGTCGTCCTCGTCGGGTTTCAGGGGGTACAGTTTCTCCAGGGACCAACCATCCGTGATGAAGTGTATGCACTATTGACTATATTTGAAATGTGATGACTTACTTCTCGAAGAAGTAACTCTTTTGGAAAATTGTTTCATCCAAATTGACATGGACCTTCATCTCGTTGATAGACATCATACTTGGAACGATAACCATGTGTTCACAATGGTTCTAAATATCTTCTTTGCCTCCATATATAATTTGTAGTCATGTAATCGGGTAGGAACTGACCCGACCTCGCAACATTCCAACAATTTATTTAAGCACTTATTCGGGTTTGGTTTGGGTTGTACACCCGCACCTATTCAGTATCCAAGCCAAAGACCACCCATACACAATCCGACCAGTACTGAATTTTGACCCGCAACTTGCCTAGAATCCAACATGGCCCAAATGTTCGCACGGGGGTAAGGCGGGTACCTTCCCACCCCCGGGACAAAAAATTATGTGGGAAATCGTTTATATGAAATAACTTTTTTTTGCCCGGAGTAGGGTGCCCCGCCCATCCCTCGTCCTAAAACAATTTATGCGAAATCATGTGGGGAATTAGTTTCGTGAAATGAAATTTTTGCACGGGGTAGGGTGGGTGTGGTTCCTACCCAACACCCACCTGCAGGACAAAATTTTCAGTATTTATTTTTAAAAAAAAAATTCAGGTAGGGTTTCAGGTGTCTTGATTTTAAAATTGTGGTTTGGGTATGGCATGAGTTTATTAAATAGCACATATGGATTCTAAAACCCGTTAAAATCTTCGAGTTCCCCCCACGAGTTCTTAAAGGGTCAGGCACTACCGTTCACATGACTAATAATGTGCTTCCGACAATTATTACCCTTGTGTTAATGTACACCTTAGAAGTTTAGTCAATATTCATTTGATGTGTTATCAAGACACTACCTTGAGGAAGATCTTATGGTTAGGCTTTCTAGAGCATTTAAGATTGATGGAAAATCCTACTAAAAACATATCTTTGAGAGACCGTCCAGTTCTCAAACTCATCTTCAATACCTAGTTTAATGGTATTTGCACTTAAAAATATTCAACACAATCGTCGGCCATCTTCAACATGAAAAATTAATTTATCTTCAACCATTTCATTTGTAGGTGCAAAAATAGCTAGATGACGAAAATACTCAAGTGATGGAATGTCTAAGAGCTCCAACAACGATATATATATATATATATA
>JAYMSP010002393.1:0-24558 GCA_036897095.1 Plantago elongata
AAAAATAATCGAGAGTGGTCTCTATTCGTAGATCTCGAAGAAACGAATCCGTTGGTAATTTTTATATATTTTTTATATTTATATTTTTCAAGTTATTCGCGTTTGAAATTGGACAAAATATAAAAAGAAAAGTTAAAAATAAATAAAGGGGGGAGCAATACGTGGCAGTAGCTCATTGGCTGCTGCCCGCGCCATGGCATGGTGCAGTATGAGATGCCGCGCCTCATGACGCACGACGCTGTGATACGGCGTATTCATTGGGGGCGGTCTAACTATTACGTGAGCCTGGGGGAGAAAACAAACAAACAAAACATATAGGAGTATAGGACTAGACAGTCTTACTATCTAGCCCCTCTTTATGAAGCATGAGGCAAGTCATGTTTAGACCACAAATTTAGACAGTACTATGCAGTTGTATAGATGAAGGACATTCAAATTTCCTATTTTTATTGGTGAGAGTAGTAAATTGGACAAAGGCATAGGAATGCAACGTGCCATAGATATATACAGCTTTCAATTATTGAACACTAAACGGTGTTGAAAAATGGGAGCAGAAAACATACAAAGATATCCAGCATATGGTCATTATTGTGTATTCTTCTACTAGGGTGCAATTGTCTTGCATTATTATTGATCCCTACGAAACAACCTTTCATATATTCAGTGTGATACTTTAAAGTTTAGAACACAAAACATATTGATCAACTTTAGACCATCTCAGACCCGCCCTTTCTCCAACAAACACCGAAGAAGTCTTGTTTTCTTTCAATTGTAATTTACAATTTTCTAAAGTGAACTGAACGACGATATAAAATATAAACAGAGTTGAACTAAATTGTATGGGACAGAATAAATTTTCAATTTAAGAGAACAAGACCTTGAGCAAGTACACCAAGAAGAACTTAATTATAGTGTTCGTCTCTGCGGAAGAGGTCTTATTGCATGTTTAAACATTCGCAAGATACTTTGACAGCAATGAAAATGATGATAACCTGGCTGCAGATAGGTACTTTTTTTTTTTTGTCATAGGTATAAATGGGACTACCAGAATAAACATTATAGGTCACGGGATTCGGATACAAGAAAACAAAATACTGAATACACATGAAACTTACAGGTTACAAGTTAATGGAACCACAATTAGAGGACCTAGAGCACAAAACAACAGCAGGCAAGATCCTCATCCCTCGAAGTCATCCATCCGTTCTGTACAGAATTACACGCATTACTTAGAGCTTGAACTCCCCATCATCTTAGAAGATCCCGCAACTCCATGGTCAGCCGATCCAATACACATCTGTGACGAAAAAGCTCCAATTTTCCTCGCCTTCCCAGGGAATTCCCTTCCAGCATCACCCTTGAGGGAAAGATTCTTTCTAAACCTGCTTCGGTTGAGGGACATCAAAGTGTTCCTAGTTGGTGTGTGCAAAGCCCCTTCAACACAATCTCCCACATGAGCACAACCCCAGGCTTTAGACGGTCCATCTTCATTATATGCTTTAAGCCGAGGAAAATTACTCCTCAACTTGGAAAAGCTCCGTTGGTCAGGCGAATTCTCCTCTTCATTTTTTACACAAATGGGGCACGGGGGATCATTTCTGCGCATCTTGGGTGTGGTTTGCTCCAAGCACTCAGCATGGAACACATGACGGCAATAGAGGACTCCTGTCACTGGCATGTCTCCAGTTTTGACTATCCGACGTGAACTCCAAGGGGATCGTTGTGAAAGGAGCCTCTCACACAATCCACATCTAGAATGGTCCGGAGAACTGCGGGACCTAACTGACAGTTCATATTCTAAAGGCTCGGGCGTTTCCGTGAGATCCACACTACCACTAGCACTGCTCAATTGATGCCTGTCTCTTTGTGGAGTACTTTCTCTAGTAGGTGTCTCGGAGGGAAATGACAAAGGGTGAATGGCTTTAGACATGAAGCAACGACGACTAGCAAAGTTCCGATGAGAGGCATTACTCTTGACCATGGGCTCGTAATCGCAACTGCTGTCTGATCGGGATGACACCGAACCTCCACTATCCCTGGCAGCTGATGTGCCCTGCAATTTAGTTGAGCAAAATGTCAAAAATGGAAATAAACATTGGCTGCCTAGTAAAACAAAGTCTTGTACCTCCATTGTTGGTGAAAAGAATAAGGGCCTCAAAACCACATCTGCAAAACAATATAGAGTTAAATGATACTGCACCATCTGAACGACAACGTTTATGGGCATGACAATTGATCATGTAAATGCTTTCCCCTTTCCAGTTTCTAGGAGCAGCAGGGGTACTATACTCACATGTGCACATGCAATTCACTCATGAGGTTTCCACAACACTTCAACTAAAAGATCGAAGAGAGTAACAAGTTTTTCTAAAAGTAGGAAAAAAAAAGTACTTAGCACAACCTCAATAGCACAGAGAACCCAAGGTCTTCAGTAACAGTACTCAAAGTCTCAAACTATTTTTTAGTTGGGTAAGCAATTAGAGCTTTTTCTGATCACATACATAAGCACCAATACAAATATTATTTAAAGGAAAAGGTCGTCTTTTCATTTTCTAAAGATAGCCGGCACCTCATTGGTGCTTGGTCAACAAGATTGAAGTAACATAAGGTTACAGGAAATTATATTCATTCGTGTATACTCTCTCTAAGGATGCTAGCATATAAACCATTTACATGTGTATGTCACTGATCGATTCCTGAAATTAACAGCTCATGACGAACTGGGAACACAGTTAACCTACATGAACACATGCAATCTGCTTAGGTTCCATGTTCCATCACATATCCAGGAGAAAAATGTAAGGAAAGCAGGAAAAGCAGCAAAGCTCCTAATTTACAGAGAATATAAAAGGTAGAAGGCCATTTATCTTGTTTTTTGGAATCAACAAGCAATAGAAATAGGAATGAGTACTTCTGAATCTTGCTTTACGTGTTTAGTTCATTTCTAAAAGAGAGAAAAACATGGAAGTTACATCAGGACTTTAAGAATGTCAATGCATTTGGAGGCAGTAAACAAAATTAAAACCCACAGTATTATGATACCAGAAAGTTAAATATAAGGGCCACAATCTACTGGCATACTACAGAGGACCTGTGACAATATTAGAGCTACAGTAAAGCTCCGCAGTTTAAAAGTGTGCCCTTCAATACAAACATGTGAAACAGAGCTTCAAATGATGGCATATCATGAAACAGTCAGAAACTAATGCATGAGTGTATGAACTCAGAACTCATAAGCACCATAATGATGAACTATTATTAATTAATAGTGCATCACGGAACAATGCCTACCAGAAGAAGGAAGAGTAAAAATCATAAACACCATAATGATGAACTATTGTGAGTGGCAATGAAACTTTCCATGCAGTGTTACCAGGTCAATCACAGATCCTAAATGCAAGCAAAAAGGGGAAAAAAAGAAAGAAGATGAATATCCCAATGTGTGGAACTCAGTTTTCCCGAGATGTTTTATGTGGAAGTATTGTGTCAACGGGAACGGGAATGTCATCAGATAGTGATTCACAGAACACGGGAAATGTAATAGCCAACTCCCAAATGATAATTGACGAATCAAGAAATATGAATAAAAAAGTTCATTTTCTTCACATATATGGTTCAAAATGTAGATACAATAAAATGAGGGGCACAAGCAGGAGTAAATCCATAGGAAAGGAGGGAAAACAGGCTGGAAATAGAACACATGGATTTCATGATTCATGAAACATGATTCCACAAGAGAAGTATAGGTACACAACAGAACACATCAGCAATCAAAAGGCAAGCTAGTCTTTGGAAAGTACATTTTACCATGTGCACTTGAGAAGGGGAAATAAAGAAGAAGAAAAAACGGACATTATGTGTTGTTCAGTGCACTCCGAGCTTTTGAGATCAAGTGGAGTTTAAAGAAAGCGAGACCTATAGTGCACCCATAATTTTAAAATTCAGGCCGCACACAATTCCAACCTAGTACATTAGTACATCAGTAGCATCCAGAGTTTAATTACATACCTGTCCTCGAAGAAACGCCATCATCAGTAGTGATCTCTTGTATTGCAGGAGGAGTCCATTGTTGAGTGGGAGAGATGTCAGATGGGCTGCTAAAGTATGGAGGAATGGCATCTGAAACCAGAAACTGATTATTGGGCAAACTGTTCCCTCTCACCCATGCTCTGCTTTCTCTACTATTAGACGATGCTGACGACCCAAATAACTGAATGCCATCGTGCGAGCCAAATGACAGCGTCTCGGACTGGTAACGAAGATCCCATCTTGGTGGTGGAGGAGAAAAGCTAGTGTTCGTTCTCCAGTAGGGTTCATGTGGCCCTACAGACCAGTCCCTTTCTGTCCCATTGGATCCATGTGGCCTTGCAGCCACACAACAAAGGGACCCCGTTTTAGCAATGTTTCTCAAAACTCAGCAGCAATTTTAAGAACACCAGAAAGACACCCAAACGAGCTCCAAAACCTTAGCAAAACTACAAGAAAAAAGAACAATACTAATTATTTCGGGTGTTTTGATTGAACACGCACTGAAAAACATGTGACCAATAGCCCCAAAGACTTCCCTTAAAAGACTCAACTCGGATTAAGAGACCATACCTTCTTCAATACAAAAGAGTAGGCAACATACAGGGGCAGCATCCGTTTGAGCAGAATAACAACAGAAGCACCAACAATCATCACCAAAATAACCGGATAACTATCTCTTAACCGAGAACAGTCAAACAGCTAGTGTTGCAAACCTTATCAAGAAGAACAAACTAAATTAACGCAGTATGAGATACTACTGAAAATTTAAACGATCAACAATATTCCTATTCATTCATTCAGACATCAGTATAGCTACAGAAAACTCAAACCAACATCAAAACATCCAAACTTATCCTCTTAGCTACCATTCATATGCTTTCCCCAACCCCTTTCGAATTACAATCAAATCACTACTTATACATTCCACAGCATCAAAACATTAACTAGTTCCCTTTCCTACTTGAGTACGGAACCATTAATTAATCATCATAAAGAACGAAACACACAAAACATCTCAGGACCAAAAAAAAAAAAATCCAAGTCAACCGCAATAATGGTACTCATTATTCAGATAAGGACATCACACTGAACAACCCCCAATTATTACTTCTCACAACTTCATCAAAACTCCCCTACGCAAAAAATTCAATCTTTTTCATCAAACACGTACACGAAACACCTTCAACCAACAAATTGACGATTACTGACCAACAACGAAGTGCAAAAACACGAAACCTGCTCAATCAAAGGGGTTCGAAGTTTAGAGAGTTGTGATGAGAAAGTGAGAGCGTACCGATTGGATGAGAGGGTGAGTTGGTTTGGTTGTTTGGTGTAAATGGAAAGTGTTGTGTGCTGATGGGAGTGAAAATTGATTGTAGGAACCCTAATTTGACGGAGAGAAGAAGAAAGAAAGCGCGATAGTTTTCTTTTCTTCTTCAGTTGTTGGTTTGCAGTGAGGTCCTTTGTTTGAGTGATATTTGTGTTTTATACTTGTAGTATTTTATATTTTGTGCTAAATTTGGAGTTTTCTACTTTGGGTGGAAATCACTGGATCATCTAAAACAAAAGGTTGATGACAAAACTCACCTAACTTGGTGTCCTGGATCGTTCCTCTTTTGGTTAAAACTTAGAGCAAAAAGAATTTAAAATTTAAGTTGTAATAATGCAATAATTCCTCTAATTGAAATGGAAAAGAAGATGACTAAATGTATTTTGAGTATAAGTCTATCATAATGAAGTTCAAATAAGATTACATGTTATTGAGTTGGACTTGACTAATCTCAGTATTTCATCGCACTGTATCATTGATATTACACCTTTAAAAATTGAACAAATGTCACAATGTAACATTTTAAAATTAATTTATAACCTTTTAAGTAATTTAAATAATTTTAAAAATACAAATTATGTAAATTTACAAGTACATCACTTCTGAATAGTTAATTTACATCTTCCAAAATAAAATTTTATCTTCTCTAAAATTCAAGGCGCCGCTACCTCTTTGTCGCCGGAGCTCTGGTGTTTTTTTTTTTTTTTTTAATCGAGTTTCAACATTCGAGCTTCCATGGACGCTCTCGGGTCGAGCTTCCGCCATGGAAGCTCATACAGAGCTTATGCAGATTTGCTAGAGCTCCGGTCTTCTTCACTTAAATTTTTTTTTTTGGATAAAATGTAAAATTGGGTGTTTTGTGAGTTTTTTTTTATTAATATTGGGTTGATTTTGAATTATTTTTGGTAAATTTTATTAAGACTAAAGTATAAGGGATGGGTAAATAAATAAACCTAATAAGATATTTTAATATAATGTGACGTCGCACTACCTTATTATGCGACAGTGTGACGCTTTGTCGCATTAATTAAAATTCAAGGGTTGAGATTTAATCTTAAGTTGATCTGATGATCTATCATATTACCAACAATTGTATAATGCGCTAGTATTATTTTCAGCAATACCTTATTAAGTGAGTCTATGAAATTTATACCTTGTGAAGTTGAAGGAAAACAATTCATCCATTCAGTGGATCAATCATCATGAGATTATTCCAAATCTAAGTACACCTGAACTTAACATTATTATGAATTAATTTTGTACAATATGCGTGATTCTTAAAAGTTATAAGTACTATTGTAATAATATCCATGATGTTCACATTTCTTTTGGATATATACAAATTAAAGAGTTCAACCTCCTTGTTGATGAGTAATTTCAAGATGAATATTTTACTTGATTATATACAGTTATAAATTATGATAGAGTGTATGGAGGCTGAGCGACAAAATCTCTTGAAGGGCCTGACTCTTGCATGGGACTAACGGATACCGAAGCTACAAGTTGAAATGGATTCCAAAGCCATTCACGACTGGATCACGGATAAAGAGGAGCCACCGGCGGAACTTGCAAGGCTGGTGGACGATTACAAGACTCTTCTTTATAAACCTTGGGACATTTGCATCAAGAAGATAGATATAAAAGTGAACGGTTGCGCTCTATCGCCTAGTTAA
Source organism: Plantago elongata (assembly GCA_036897095.1). Classification (NCBI taxonomy): domain Eukaryota; kingdom Viridiplantae; phylum Streptophyta; class Magnoliopsida; order Lamiales; family Plantaginaceae; genus Plantago; species Plantago elongata. The sequence continues at coordinate 7,033 of JAYMSP010002393.1, forward strand.
ACTAGGATATGGTTGTTTAGATGGCAGGAAGCTTTGGCTTGACCCTGCTATTTATATAATTTCGATTCTGGTAACCGACAATAGCTTTTAAATTTAATGCATTTCTCTGTTTATCTAAAAAATAAATATATAGAGTGTATGGTAAATGATATGTATTGGTTTGTGCCGTTAATATAACATTGAGTATTATTATATGATTGATAGACCATAAATAATTGTCCTAACCCCAATTGCCGAATGGGTCGAACTTCACGGCTTGACTCAAACGGGACCAGGTCGTCACATCATGTTACATTTACATGTGAATGATTAGCTGAGTTCAGAAAGATAGTCTATTGCGAGTTTGCGACATAGTAATGGTTTGTTCTTAATGTCGAAATGAAACAGCCGGAACCTTTTTTAATTGTTAGTGTACAATTAACTACTGGTATATCATTAAACAAGTGCAAATTAGGTAAGTGTCATCCATAATAGTTGGCAATGCAGTTATTGTATAAGGTATTTCAATCTATAATTTATTGCCAATCTGCCAGCCTTCATTACTTGTTCGGAGTACCTGCCAATTAATTCCAGTCCCCCTTAAAGAATTCCTGACGATCATTCAATGGAATAAAAGATAATATCTGCCACAGGGAATCGATCCTCAATATAAGTTATATGGAATATTTTTTTTTGAGTTCTTTAAAGTAGTATTTAATCAAGATTGACATTTCTCAGATAATAATTTACATTAAGAACGATTGAAAAAATCGACCAGCAATTCCTATTTATAATTATAAACACTATTTATTTCTATATGACATGATATTCATTTAACTGGAAAAAAATTCATAATTTTTAAGTTGATGAATCGATATCAAATACTATTCATAATCTTTTAAGTTGATGAGTTGATACATGTACTACTCTCTTGAATCCCTTGCTTTTAATTTCTTTTCTAAAGTTATTTCTCCTCCTCCTTTCCCATACTCCTCCTTTCCACTTTTTTTTCAGATTCCCACAATCCTACCTACTTTAAAATAAAACATCCTTTATTGAGGATCAGTCCAAAAAGATATAAATAGCATTATATATATAATGCTAGCAGGTTAATAATTTACATGGTCCATGTTGTTAGTTGGCAACTCCACTGATTAACCAACAGACCAGATGTTAAGATGACAGGCTATAATACCTTCCATAGATTCCCAGGTAGTATATACAACAAAACCAAACTTACTGACAATATATAGTATTTCAATCTCAAAGAAAATAATAAACACACCAAACGAACTGCACAAAAAGCCAATCATTTCTGAATTGAATGACAAAAAATGGAATTGAAATATACCCAAAGGCGGAACTTTGTTAAGTATGCGATATCTCAGCCTAACCGATTGATCTACTGACAAGAGTATACTAAGTTCAGGATTTCATCATCTGGAAAATTAGTAGAGAAGGAAATATTTGCTAGACGACACTTGGAATGAAGAGCAATATAATTTGTCAAACATGTTACAAGCCCAAGTGAACATGGGCTATAATTGACGTGCCATCGGAACATGGGCTATCATTTGTTGTTCTAAACTTTGACATGGGCCAAGTGCCATATTTATTGGTTTAATCTTGATTTAGCTTAATCACGTTCGTTGGTGAACATTAGGATGAGGGCCTATTCCGGAGTTTGTAGGCTTATGACTTTCGAGCCACATGAATTTAGGGCTCATGGACAGAAAATGTTGGCCAAGTTGAATTTGGTATATGTCAAGTTGAATTTAGGATTAACGCCAGGTGTTGCAACTTGCAATTCGTTTGTAAAGTCAGATGTTTTAAAGAGTTTGAGCATTTAAGTTGGCAATTGAGAGTTTAGGAATGATATACTAAATTGAAATATCAAACAAATCGGCCATAATTAAAATGTGATTACTTGAATAACATTACTCCAAGTTGATTTATTATTTATCAATTTTAAATTACAATTCAAGTGGAATGTTTAATATAAAATTGAATCTAATGAAATCGCGCTAAAAAGACACTTAAAAAAATCCACGCATATTTTAAATGCAGCCCATTTAAAAGAATTTTTTAAATGATATTGTCAAGAATATAAACAACACGTGATGAACTATTTAAATACTTGCACATTCGCAAACTTTTTTACATTCGTCATTTATTTTCGTCCCACAACTACATTTCTAAAAAATGCCCCATGCTTAATAATAAATAATTATGAAAAAGATAAAATCACCTTGTCACATCAACTAACATATTGTACGACAGACGCTATTATATTTTAAATTAAACTTATCAAATTAAATTACACAATAAATTAACCGATTTTATTCATCGTACTTGATAGACTTCCAAGATAAACACAAAACTTGAACATAATCCACAACTTTTAATTTATTTTCACCAGTGCAAATACATATTCTGATAACCCTAAAATCGAGTTGACTATTTAGAATAAGGAAAAAGGAAATAAAGAAGAAAAGCAAAAAATAGGTTGAATATATCTCGCCCTTGAATATTTCAGAAGCGGTTACAAACACCAAGGCCTGAAAAAAAACACACCACACCACACAGTGGTAACGCTTGCTTGCGCCTCCGCTCAAATCCGGCTCAATTTTTTCTTTTTGCGGCGGTCACCGCCGGTTTTGTCACTGTAATGTTTCCTCTCCACATTCCTCTCACTTTCTCACCACATAGTTTCGTACATACACTTAAATTAAATGCTATGCTATGTGATTAATTAATTATTTAATTCAGTGTGAGTAAATCGAACAATTTATGCACGTAGTGTTTTCAGATGCTTATTTTTGTTTCATCTGGTTGTTTAATTTATTACTCGTTGTTTAATTTATCATTATTGATTGATGTGCATTTACTGATGAAAGTCTGGAGCTGGTTTTTAGCATGCAAGTGAGGTTTATGCATTTTTGTGTTGGGTTTTGTTTTTTTGTGGTTTATTCCTGTGATGCTGGCTTTGTTAATTGGATAGAGATTATTGTGTTGCCTTGAATAAGTGGAGAATGGATATGGATGAACTGATGTAGGAATAGGTGCTTAGAAAGATGGGGCAGCGGAGTGATTACGGAATTAGGTCACATGTGCAGTCTGATTATCCCGGAAATGAAGTGAAAAGGACGGTTAATGAGGAGAGGGAGACTAATTTCATCGGGGTTGAAGATACGGTTTACCGTTATTTGTGCCCGTTGAGGAAAATCGGGAGCATACTTGGAATTGGAGGGGATATTGCTAAGCAGTTGAGAGCGGACACTCATGCAAAAATCAGGATTAGCGAAACTATTCCGGGGTGTGACGAGCGTGTGGTTACTATTTATAGCACGAGTGAAGAAACCAATAGCTATGGGGATGAAGCTGTGTCACCTGCGCAAGATGCACTATTTAGGGTGCATGATAAGATAGTGGCTGAGGAGGTGCCGATCAATGGTGCTTTTGAGGAGTCTGTGCAAGTCAGTCTTCGCTTGCTTGTGCCATCGGATCAGATAGGCTGTGTCATAGGTAAAGGGGGGAATATTGTTCAGAGCATACGCAATGAAACTCAGGCGCAGGTCAGAATATTCGGCAGCGAGCATCTACCTCCTTGTGCTCTGAATTCTGATGAGCTTATACAGGTATTAAACCATTTGTTGAAATGGATATGCAAGTTTTTATTTTTTGTAGTTCTCTATGTTTATTTATCAATAGTTCTTGGAAATGTAGGCCTTGTACAAATCTATCTCAAACAATATCAAAAGGGTCTTAGTTAGAATCTATGGTTCTCACTTTCTGTAAGCCTGCTTATTGATAGGATAAAATGGTTCGATAGTTATAGTATGACGTTGTGAAACTTCATGCTGACGTGTAGACTGGTATATGTCATGACATTAATTATGCATACAATTTGTGTAAGGTGTATAGCATCTGCGTAATTATGTATAGCATCTGTGTAACTATGTATATTAATTGTGTTGATTGATTACGTTTGATATGGATGTGTGTGGTTTACAAATAACGTGAGATATAGTTTGGAATGAGTCTTTTAAGATTTTGACTGCTGATTAATTGTTGTTGTATGTTGTAAGGGTTGTAGAAGAATTAGTAGGTGCTTACATGTTTAACCATTTTAAATTTATATCATTAGGATAATAATGTCCTGTTCATTGCTTTACTTTAACATGGATGTATGGAGTTGCAACTAAAGAGAGATATAGTTTGAAATGGGTTGAATAAAAAAATTTGCTACTAAAGTATTGTTGTATGCTGTAAGAGTAGTGAAGGAAGTGGGTTCATGTGTTGAACTATTCCTTTTAGAAGGTAAAAGAATAATAAAGATTAGAGGAATTAATTAGGTATGCAGACGTGTATTGTGAATCAAATGAGTACACTTTTTTTTCACACATCACGTTTATTAACTTTATTTAATGAAATCCAGTTAGGTAAGTAGGATTGATGCAAAATGGTACATGTGTTTGCTACAATCATCTATAGCTGATTCTTTTTTTTTTTTTCATTTCTATTAACTCTCAGATCTCTGGGGAAGCCAATGCTGTGAAAAATGCTCTATCTCATGTAGCCATTTGTCTTCATGAAAATCCTTCACGGTCGCAGCAATCTCTGTTGAATGCCCTAAGCATTTATAGATCTGGAATTGCCTTTAACAACCCAAGTTCTGGTGCACTTGTGGGTCCATCTTCATTAATGGGTGCTTATGGTAATAAAAAGTTCGATTACGGAGATCGATCTTCTATTCCGAAGGAATTTAAACTTCGTTTAGTGTGCCCGACTGAAAATCTTGGCTCTGTTATTGGCAAAGGTGGTGCCACTATTAAACAGATAAGACAGGAATCAGGAGCTTACATTCATGTTGATAGCGCTGGTGCTGATCCAGAAGATTGTGTCATAACTGTTTCGGCCAAGGAGGTGAGCTTCTTTTTTGCCTTGCTCTACTCATGCAAGCTCATAGTGCTTAGAAAATAAGAATATTAAATAGCTGGTCGCATTTCTGAAGCTAAATGAAAACATGTGCTATCTGCTTTGCGTAAACCATCTACACCACCAACAAACTTCCTTTCATTTGAAAATTCTTGAACTTCGTAATTATGTGTTAATATTCTAAGTGAAACACTAGTAGTTTATAATTGATTAAAAGGCATTAGTGACGCTAGTAGTCAGACTGCCAGAGTTTGTTGCTTGGCCTTAACTTCATCTTTCATTTCTTTAGATGCTTGAGGGTTCTTCACGGGTGATTGATGCTGTCATGCGGCTGCAAGCTCGTTGCAGTATTAAAATGGAAAGGGATAATGGTGAACCAATGATCACGACCCGTTTACTTGTTTCCAGCTCAAAAATTGGATGTGTTATTGGTAAAGGTGGGGCCATAATTAAGGATATTAGAAGTAATACCCGGGCTGGTATTCGCATATTTTCTGATGAAACTATTCCGAAAGTTGCATTGGATGATGATGAGATGGTGCAGGTAAAAAAATGATGTGTTTTTACATTTTAGAAGTGGATTTCCATGCTTGTGCATTATGTCGGTTTTGTGCACTATGTCATCTTATTATTGTATTATAGAGAAAAGCATTAATATGCTCATCACCAATGTGCTGTATGCGTCTTGCGCCAAATCTCCGAATTTTTATTGTACAGGATCCTGCCAAGTTATATTCTGCATGGGAACCCCTTTTTTTAGAAAGTTAAAATGTTTTGGTGCAAAAATTACCTTTCAAATGTGGTTACGATGGAATCTGTTTCAAAAATTAGGGTCCGAGGTAGATGGGGTTCGACTGAAGTTATGACAGATGGGTTGGCCGTTACATATACAGATTAAACCCTAGATACTTGGTCGCACATTTGGGTTGTAGACATCTGTACTGTTATTTGATTCACTGTCATTATTAATGTGAATTTTAGATTAATACTTAATAATTTAATCATTTGCTAACCAGATAAATGGAGACATGAATGCTGCTTCCAAAGCCTTGCTACAGATATTGCAGAGGTTAAGAGGCAATGCTTTCGAGAATGATGGAAGTTCACCTGTGTTTCCCTTAGCCTCTCCACAACTTCCAGCGGAACCATTTGACGGTCCGAAGTATGCGAATCGTGAAAATAAGTCTCGTAATCCTGGAATTTCCAACTACTCTAGTGGCTACAACTCTCAAGATTTCTCACCTTCTGACGATTATGGGAATTATGATGCTCCACAGGTATCTTGAATGTGTAATTGTTGGACTAGATTGGTTTGATCCATGACTATCAGGATGCAGTTACTTGTTTGATCCTAATTTCTTACTTGAAACTGATTTCCACCCATTTTCATCTATGAACTGTGTTAAGTAGCATTTTACTTGTTCGATAGTAATTGATTTCTTACTTGAAACTGACTTCCAGCCATTTACATCTATGAACCGTGTTAAGTAGCATTTATTTGTTTGCCATGCTACTTTCCTTTCCCCACCAAAGCTTGATCCTTATGTAAAATGCTACAGATGCCGGAGACATATACTTCTGGTTATTCGGCTGGTCACTCCGGTGGTTCTAGGTAAACCTTTTAATTCCCGAGGTCGTTTCATGTTACTCATCTAACCATAAACCTGTTATTTGTGTTTCACTTAGAGATTGTGAATAATGTTTATGATTGTTCCTTCCGTTTTAATATGCTCCGTCCCTCCCATCCCCCCACGCACCCATACCACATAATGTCCCCAATTCATTTTCTTTCACATCCTGATCCTGATTTCTTTGTACACCACGGCAGATACTGAACATAATACCTGATGCCAACATGATGCGCCTGTGATGACAGCTCCAGTGTTAAAAAGTAATGAACAGGTCTTGGCAAAATTTGCTCTTTGTTTGGGAACGTAGTAACTCAACTATCATCTTTGGTTTAACTTATTTTGTGGATATGGTTTTCAACTATGGACATCTGTGTTATATGCTTCAGTGAGGTATTAATGCCAAAGCAGTTCAATTCTCGACGCAGTAATATTTTGTGGATGTAATTTGAACCTTATTTAACCTCATGCAATAGAACTTCATATTTGGGTACTTCAATGATGTTTTTTCTTGTACTTTACTGTTTCTTTTTTAAAAAAATATCTAGGAAAATAACATTCCTGTTACTTTATCAGTAGACATGTTAGAAGCTGTCACATTAATAGAAAAACTTTCTCACTGAGAAAGAAAAATGCTACTATGAATGACCAAGAAACGAGTGAAATTATGTGCCGCTGCAACTGTTACAAGCAGAACTAGGCGTAAGGTATGCATGTATACCAGTAGCTAATCTAGTGACGCCATGTTTTATTCAAGCTATTAGATCAGGTAACCAGATGACAGGGTACGTGCATAACATTATTTCATTCGAGAAGCCTGTGAGGTTTAAACTGGAGAAATCAGCCTTGCTTTTCGTGGTTGGCTAGGAACTCACTGTTCCTATCCCTGCTGCCATCTACTATGCATCCCTGGTGGTCCTCTGTGTTTTCATCTGCATCGTTGGAATTATGATCATCTGGAAGAAAAAGAGAAGTCTTAAGTTGCCTTCGTAAACAGAGGGTGAGAACCTTATACTGCAGAGACCTTTATTACCTTCTTCATCCTCTGAAGGTGCATACATGGAACGTGATCGCGCTTGATGATGTGGTGATCGCTGTCAAGAAAATTCAGGAATGCACTCACTGAACAGAAATAAAGCTTCAGGCACTCTACATGCAGAAAGATGCGACTATGTGAAGTACCTGCAATTTGGGACGAAGAGACTCTAGTGGTCCTTTCTTACTCTTCTGCTGCACCATGAAGAGCATTGCGGTGAGTTGTTATTTGAAAACGCAAACTAGTACACAGAGAGTTGAGCTGTACAGGATTAACGCATGGAGAGGAAACAGTGAGTCAATCACCTTTGCCAACGCCCAATCTGCTGAATCGAAAAAAGCATGTTCATGATCCTGGAGAAAGCAAAGGGAACTTAGCAGCTCCACAGACTACAGGCAATAGTGTGGTCATAATCATAATTAAGTTGGGAATGGAAACATGGACTTACCTTAGAGATTAATGGAGGCTTCTTGGGCATGAGACCGCCATACTTCTTGATCACTACTTCTTCCTGTGAAATGCATGCAGATATATATTAGGCTAATTCTGCTAGAAAACCTAGAGGTGTGCTTACACGATATGTACATAAATCTTGGAACTTGTGAAAACTCTCTTCAATAATGATAATGTACCTCGCGTCGAGGAGGCGACCTAGAGTTTTCGTCCAAGTCACAGAGATCTTTCGCACCTTCCAGAGGAGAGTCATTTGGTTCTTGAACTTTAGGAGGTGTTTCAGCAAGTTCCATTGCAGTTGTATCACCATTTTTCTCTGCACTTACGACGAGTGATTCTTCTGTGATGGTGTCACTTGACATTATTCAATTTTCACCTTTTTGTTCGAACAAGAAGTTTAATTTGTCAGATAACGGATTGAGCATTAATTAGTTCACTAAGCTATAACATCCTAGATCCTACGAAGAACTATAGAGGTTAAGTGATACTAAGCTCTCAAGAGACATCCTGTGACCATAACAGAGTTGGGCAGTTATTTCATGCCATGCTGCATACAACTTTCCCTAGTGGGTTATGCATAGAAGTAAACATTATGCACAAGCTAGTTAATTTCACCGTTTTCCTCAAGCAATTGAGAAAAACATTAATCATTTAATCTATAAAGTAGAAGCAAAACTGCTACTAAAAGTTAGTTTCTTTATTCGGTCGTGAAATAAAATTATTTTTCATGCCGCGTTTGTATATTACGAATTTACAATAAGAGAAAAAGCAAGAAATGGTAAACTAGGACAATCGAAGAACTTACAGAGATGGTAAGTAGACTGGGGAAGGCAGGAAATCTGAGAAGAAGGAGCTGAAAACAAACGAGAAGTTGCGCAGTGTTGTTGAAGATGCCAAGATGTAGTCTCTACACAAATGGAGCTGGAATAAAGTGATTCAGCATCTTCTCCAGCTAGTTGCTGCTTCCGGACAATTGGGCCGGGCCTTCATTCTCATTGATAGAATTGGGTTGCTGATGAATGTCTGGGCTTGGCCCATTTGGATAAAATTACGGAGCCTAATAATTGCATATCTTACAAGTTAAAAGTAAAGGACCTGAGTATTAAATTGACACATACCATACTAGAAAAATAATTTTAAAAAAGATCACCATATTGAAATAATATATATAATCATACTACATGTATAATTTGTTTCTGAAAAATAAAATCTAAAAATATTTTTTATTTGCCTTTTTCTTATATAAAATAAAATATAAATTAGTTATAATGTTTACTGTTATGGCTCGTGAAAAAGAGAAGAGAAAATATTTTTGTAAAAGAAAATAAAATAAAAATGAGTTGTGTCATGTTTTTTTTAAATTCATTTAATTTTTATTTTATTTTTAATTTATTTTTACGGTGAAGCGCAACTCAGTTGGTAAGACGCTTCATCTCCAACCAATAGGTCGGACGTTTGAGTCACCCTTTAGCCATTTTAGAAAAAAAATTAATTCATTTTTGTATTTAAATATAATTTAAGATTTCATTAAACATATTTGATTTCCTGGTATTATATGGCGTGAGATATGGAAGTCAAAATCGAGAAAATCAATTGACTACGTTGACATATCAACAATCAACATGGTCAATGGTCAATTTTTTTACGAAAAGATTAAATTTACCAAAAATTATAAAATATGAAACATTAACTTTTACGTGCTATTACCTTTAAATTTTGAGACTAAAATTACCCTTCCTCCCTCTGGAGAAGCTTTAAAAAACTTAATGTACCAATAAGGAGTTCGTTAATCCCAACTATACTCTCTCTCTACACACATTGAAATGAAATTCTGCCATTTGCAATGTTTATTAGTGGCTTATTGGTATAGAATTGGAATTGGATTCGTTTGAATGAATGAATAGTGATTAAATTTTAGTAAGATTGTTAAAATTAGTGTTTGGTGTAGAATTATAATTGAATAGGGTATTGTAGGTTTGTTATATAGGTTGTGTAAGAGATAAATGATTGGTATAAGTATGATGTGATTGGTATTGGAATTTGATAAAATATGTATGAATATTAGATTGGTTAATTATTGATATTAGAGGTTGTTAGAATTATAAGATTAATTTAATTATGTAATAAGTTGTTTGGTAGTATTTGTTATGGAATAATGTTTTTATTTATTAAAATGAGATAAAATAATAATAATAAAATTATATTCCAGAATAATCGAAATAAATATCCGTCTTACTTTCTACGCGCCGCCGTCTATGACCGACTTCTACTCCTCTTCGTCTTCTTCAATCATATACAATTCACATCTTCTCAATTGTACACAAGTGGCTAGCTTAAAACGTAACATGTTAAAGGTGCACTTGCAAATTAGTCAGGCAGGTCACTACATTTTGTAGTAGTTTCGATTTAAATTTTTAACAAAACAAAACAATTACAGTGAGTCCCAAATTACTTTGAGAGAAAACGGTGGAGAAAACAATTACAGTAGTCTCCATCACTCCCTCCTCTCGACCCTCCACCACCACCATATCCACCACTCTCACCACCATATCCACCGCCTCCCCCTCCATACTTCCCACCACCACCACCTCTGCTACCACCACCGTTATAACCATCGTCGCCGCTGCCATAACCACCACCTCCGTCGCCATATCCGCGAGTAGATCCCTGCACAGGAGCACCGTCAGGCCCGGTCACGTTCGCCGCCTTCGCACGACAGTCGCTGCCTTCCTCAACAACGTACTCCACCTGCTCACCATCACCGCCGCGTCTTCCTCTTCGCCACCTTGGTTTCCGTCACCAATCTCCTCAGTTCCGGCTTCTTCTCCGCCTCAATCGAATTCGGACTGATTCAATCTCAAAATTCTCGATTTTGACGTCGATCTCCACAGCTCCGGTATGCTACTCGGATTCTTCTCCAAATTTGTCATCTCAACCGCCTCTCCGTTCATCGTTCGATAATCTTTTATTTATTTAGTTGTTTTTAACTGTCTTCTACTGTTCTTCTTCTTCTTCTTCAGTTAGTTTTGGTACTGTAGTTATCTGTTCTACTTCTTCTTCAGTTTGCTTGATTTGGATTGGAATGAATTAGACCAGACACAATTATTTGATTTGGATTGGAAATAATAATTAGCCTACAAGACATCAAAATCCTACATAAGCAACATTTCAATTTCTTCTACTTGAATGTGATGCAATTTGAAGCTATTTTCATTCAAATGGATATTTGAATTATACGTCACTCACCCCTGAATTTTTATCTTAATAAATAAATTTCAATAATGCAATTGGAAAGTAACAATTTTATAAATTAATTAAAGCTGCATGTATATACGGAGGGATTAGGGAATACCATAAAAAATCATCAAAGAGTGCCTAGAAGGCTAGAAGCGATAGTAGTATCACTTTTCAGTCACTTATACACAGCAAAAGAAATTCGAAAATTACATCAACAAATGATAAGATATTCATATAATAAATAAATAAATAAACAATTAATGTACATTATCACGTTTGCATGAGCAGAGCTCAAAGTTCAATTGAATACCGACACCTTTTATAAGGTGGAGATAATGAACAAATACCTGGCATCTGCCAACAACCTAGAAATGCTACCCTAGATCTCAATCATACGACTACCAAGTACTTTTTTCTAATGGAAAAATAAAGGGAACGAAAGATAAATAAATAAAACTATCAGTGCTAGCTGTTTCCTTCCCTTGAAGGTTTCTCCTTCATATCAAGGGAATGCAATAGCCACACCATATGCATTTCTCTAATAAACGAATCATCAATTTGTTGTTTATCATGTGGAGATGAAGATTTGTGGTGCAGCCAAGGATGACTTGCCGGCCGGCTATGCCGGAAACCTAGCTAGAAATGCATGCTTTATTCATCTTTCCTAGATATGCATTCATTAGCCGGCAAGCCATTTCTTTGGCTACATTTCAGCTTCGTGTTCACATGTTAGACAACGTTATTGAGATACATAAAAAAATATATATGGTGGTTTCTTCCTGGATTAATGGAGGATTCACGTTTCATGTGCATTATGCTATGATCCCTTACAACTTCCAAGTGAGTTCTAATCCAAGTTTTTTTTTTTACCGTCTTTTAGTGACATTGTTTGATGTTCACAAATAATCTAGAATTGTATTTATGATGCTAAAATGTTGAAGTTCTTAGTCCTCTTTTAATGTAACCCTCTTTGAGAGGCTTATCTCGGAGCAGCTCAAGTGATACGGTTTGATAACAAATTGGTACCTCATAACCAAGCTTAATAGCTTGGCATGTCTCAAGGATATAATAGCAAATCAGGAGATGAGGCATTTACATAACAATATTAACTACCTTGTTATTTAAGCTAGTTAGTTAGTTTTTTTTCAAGTTTTACTCTGTCAGTGTTCTGTATATTCTGTAACTTACTTATTATCATCTGTGAAGACTATCTTCTTCATTCAGTTATCAATAAATTTACAATTCATTGTTATTCACGGTACGTACTCCCTCCGTCCCGTATGATAAGACACATTTCTTTTATGGACATCCTACGAAACTAGACATGTTTCAAAAATAGTAAAAAGAAAATACCTGCACTAGCTAATTTTATATTTATATTATACTCAAAAGAGATTACCCCACTAACTAAAAACCCCCCACTAACTAATTTAATATTTATATTATAATAATAAATAATTGACCGTATTAAAAACTGCGTTGAAAAGTTCTGTGTGTTATTGTACGGGACGGAGGGGAGGGAGTATCAATTTATGCTGAGGCTACAATTAACATCTTAGGGATCTAATTATCGGTTCTCTATATGTGCAGGGTTATTGAGAGGCTTATTCTCAAGTAATCTTTAAGGGTTGTGAGGTAGAGTAAACGCAGTCCTAAAAATGCATGGTCTTGGTCGGGGCCTATGACTAGCGGCTAAGTGCATGACAGTTTATACCGTATCAAACTATCAATTGTATTGAAACTGCCCGTTTTTGTACACTGTTGACTGTTGTATCCTCAATTCACCTAGCTAACATTTTTTTGCGTACTCCAGTTTTTGTTAAGTGCATGATATTTTTGTAATATTGTCTTCTTTATCATATGATCTAGTTCCATGATTTTAATATTTGGTTGATATCATGTTACATTTTGGAAACTTACTAGAGTTGGTGACTTAGAGCAGACTTTACAAGATTGGACTCTTTAAAGTAAATATATACTTTAATATTAAAGGTATGAATAAGCAACAAGATCTATGCCCATTTACTTATAAAATTATGGTGCCACCATAGCTTATTATACTCGCCTAAAAATATTTAACGAACAATATACAAGATTGCAGATTTAAAAACTATTTTAGCTAGGTACTTATACGATCCATAATTGTATATTCTCCATTGATTTCAGGGTATACAATATTACATAGATTTGTATTTTACATCTTGCAGGTAATTCTCATTACACTGCAAAAGAATAAGCATATACATCTAGCTATCACGCCAAAAATGCCACAAGATTATCCATTGATTTCAACGTCTTCTCGTAGTACAAGTATGATTCATAAATCTTTGGCGTTCGAACGTAATAGTCAAGCTGCAACAACAAATAGTGTTTATAACTCATAAGTGCAACTTTGCAACATTATAGACATTAAGTTACAAGTTAACATGACTATGTGAAATAGCTAGAACACAATGTACCTCAATCATATACAGTATATATGTAAGATTTTGATAATGTTTTAGTAGTATACCTGACCCATATTGGTGACGAACTCATTTGCAGCTTCAACATAATCTTTCCTCTTATTTTCGGGCACCAAAGTCATGACGGTTTTCATGTCCTGTGAAAGATAGTTCTGTTTCAGGCGTATGTAAAATATTACATACCTCCATGAATGGCTCTCTAACATGCTCCTCAGGTCATGAAGGCCCTCGGCTGATTGTCGCAATCTTGCCAAAGCATCTTCGGGTGACAAGCCCGGCTGAAAGAACCGTTCCTTCATTAATGAGCGCACACCCCAGCTTTGAGCTAGTGCCGATGGAGTAGCTTGAAGGCCAAGTGCTAATGAAGCCGAAAGCAATGTTGTGAGGAGTTTTCGCCTAGGGAGTTGGTTTTCTTCATCGGACAATGTTGCTCGGATTCTCGTGGAGAATCCGTGGCGGTGGTTTGTGGAAGTGACATGGTGGTGCAACCGTGTGATGGAGTTAGGTATGGTGGCCATTTGGTGTTTAATTAGCAGTGTGGGGATGTTACATTGGAAAGTTTTGTGCTATTTTTGTGTTGATAAGTTTATGGAGGGATATGTGGACTATGTTTTGTTATTCCTCTGCTCCAACTTTGGGCCTTTGATTTTGGTGACATGGCGTTGTTTATCCTCTTTAGTTTTAGAACGGGTTTTTGGAGTTCCCAATACCAAACCGTTCGAAATTTGTTTCCTCAGGTACGAGTGAATTTCGGTTCTTATGTTGCCATACGAAAACAATGTGATTAGGTACGAAATCGTTCTTCCCGAGAGACCTACAATGTTTGCATCCTTACAAATAAGCCCCTGCAGCTAAAAGTCTAGATGCACCATCTATCCCTGACGCCAAAGTTGTATTATAGTACATTTTTTGTAACCAGACACCTCATGGTTGAATTTAGGACTAATTTCAAATTAATCTACTTTTGCCATTGTCAATGAAACAAACTTCAGATCCACTTTTTGAAACTTAATTTCACCCTCACGGCCAATTTCTTAATTGTTCAAAATTAGAAACTAAATAATTTTAAAATTAGAAATAGTAGTATATATTTAAAAAATAGAAATGAAACAATTTTAAAATTAGAAACTAAATCATATACACATATTAAAAGTATACACATTTCAATTGTTACGAGTTTTGATTTTTATATAAATAATTTTTTTTTATAATATGCTTCATTTGCGAGTACATAAAAGATATGAAAAATTACTACAAAAACATATATCAAATAGTAGTATATATTTAAAAAAAAAGAAATAGTAAAATATTTTAGAGCAAGTCTCCTGAGAGATGGTCTCTAGATAATTAATTTTATTTGGAGATGACCTATATGTTATGGAATTATCGATGTTGTTAATCAAACACCCATATTCTCAACATTAAATTTTTTAATATTACAACAAGACTTATATTATTAAAAATATAGATGTTATAATTATTAACATTGGATATTTTTATTAGTAACATGAGTCGTTAAATCATTACATTTCAATAGTAATTTATGGTTAAAATAATATTAAATTATTATATTCAAAGAGTATATAACTAAATAAAGCATATTTTAATTAAAGAAACTATACAATAGAAGAATCAAATGAAAACTATATAGTAAATTATTTTCTATATTTACCAAAAATCTTATAATGACCAACTTATATTGATTACCTAAATAGTAGATTGCTTAAATAGTTGAGTGATTACTTAATTTTTAAAGATTTTGTTTGTTGCATTCTTTAATAATATCAAATTTAGGTAACCAAACAGTTCAATTTAAATGTCTTTGATATAAGTATTTATATCTTCACTATATATTTAATTTCACATTAAACCGATAGTATATAATACATAAAATATTCATCTACGTAAATTATATGTAACGGATTGATTATGTAATTCCTTTAATATTGTCTAACATTCAAACTAGTTTTGTTTTAATGTATGCAAAAATGAAGGCATCATTTTATAAAAAACGTGGTTACTCTTGATTTATGCATATGCAAAACTATTTAATCATATACCTTATATTGTTATATTTCAATACACTTTTTTATTTTACTTTCTTTGGTATTTAAAATTTCTGAAATTTCACTTCAAATTTTAAGGACTTCAACGAGTTATATAAGAAATGAAATTAAATATTTAATTCATTATTTACTTTCGTATTTAACCATATACCTTATTTTATTATATTTTAATGTCGAAGTCTTAGAAAAGGATATATTTTCCGAAAAACATGGAAAATCAAGGTTTTTTGCAATTTTCAGGCAACTTATGGTCAGACCGGTCGAATTAAGTTAAACCAGCTGACAGAATATGTTAAGAGTATCAATTATGTTGAATATTAATTATGTGACAGTTTTAAGTCGATTTGTTGATTTTTTAAGATAGTTTATTGTATTTTTAAGAGTCTATGATAATCAAACTATCTTTTTTCTTGATAGTTTTAAGTTGATACATTTGTGTTTTAATATTGTTCATTGTAGTTTTAAGAGATAATGTAAAACCTTAATTAACATGAACATTTCAAATATTTAGAAATCAGTAACATGTCGAAAAATATTAAAACAGTAACCGATGAATTTAAATAAATAACACAGACTTTTAAAACCACCATATTTTTGAACTATAATATTCTTGAACATTCAATTATTACAAACAATATTGAAAGAACCAAAATAAAAATAAAAATAAAGGACGTCGTGTTGATTGCTTACTGCTTCATTATAATGTCTTTTTTACACTTCTGGTAACTCTTGCCATGTTACATCAGTGAGACCTTTCAATGATCTTTTGACATCAACATTCTCTGTTAAGACCACAACACGTAAGATTAAAAGAATAACATGTCCTATTAACAATAGAAAGTTATACTATAGTTTATGGGTGTTCTCATGTTCGATTAGTTTAGGCATTTGTACTTAAAACAATAACATATAGAAACAAGCAACAAAAACTAAAATTTAGGGGCTGATTGGAGTAGCATCCAAATGCCCATTTGGATGCTACTCCAAAATTTTATGTTTGGTGTGGCACTCAAATGCCAAAAACTCAAATGCTTCTACAGTTCAGCATTTTGCAACAACCCCTATAGTCTATTTGCCACAATCATTTCCCAATCAAACCATTATACCAATCAAATCAACCTGAAAACACCCAATTTTGCCCCAATTTGCAACCTAAAACCTAAGACAAATCACAGTCCATATGAAATGAAATTGGTGGAGACAACAGCCGAAATACCTTGATTCGGCCCAAATTGAGTCGAGATATCTCTGTAAAATAGCCCTACGTAAAATAGCTCTTTTTCCAGGAAGATCTGGCCATCAGTAATGGAAATGACATTGATCGGAATATAGGCGGAAACATCCCTGGCTTGGGTTTCGATGACTGGAAGGGCAGTCAAGCTCCCTGCGCCTGTACTATCAGAGCGTTTGGCCGATCGACGGGGCCCAAATCGGCGTGAAATCGATGGAGATGGAAGTGTCGGTCGGTGAAAGGCACAGTGAAAGGAGAAGAAAGACACAGCCGGCCGTGAGGAGAAGAACCGTCGGTGAGATGGAGAGAAAGTGTCGGTCGGTGAAAGGCACAGTGAGGAGAAGAAATCGAAATATGTTGAAATGAAAAGGAAAGTGAAAGTCACAGTGAAAGTGAAAGGAGAATGAAAAAGAAAGCTGTCGATGGAGAGAAGAATGAAAAAAGGAGTGGTGGGTGAAAAAAGAAGTAATGAAACTGTTAGAATTAGTAAAGT
>JAYMSP010002394.1:0-24556 GCA_036897095.1 Plantago elongata
GGGGGGGGGAGGGGATGGGGGATTGAACATTTGTAGAAACACGCGTTTGGTGCTACATTGCACTAGTCTTGTGGTTTGTATAAGGCTCTGTATTGTTTAATGATTCTGACGAAAATAAAAAGAATTAAAAGTAAAGTAAAATTAAATTTTTAGAAAGATATATAAGGCATATTAGTGTAAAATTAATATTTTTAGAAAAAAAAATATAAGGCATATTAGTGTTTTTATCTACTGTTTGATAATTTTTTAGTTTTTTAAAAATTTTAACAATTAATTTTATGATTTTTTTTCTTTATTTTAATTTTTTTTCCTCTTCGATCTTTTATTTTTGCTAAACGGTGTGAGAATACAAAATAACATTATTTTAACCAATATATAATTTTTAATTAATTGTAAATTAACATTGTAATTACGAAAATGAAACTTTAAAATAATTATAACGGTGAAAATAATTAAGGGCTGATTGGTATAGAATTTGAATGGACATTTGGATGGATTTTCGTGAAATTGTGTTTGGAATGGAATTGAAATTGGGATATTTGAAGTGTATTCTAGGGCAAATCAATGTTCATCGAGCCAAATTGACCGATTTTAATCCCATGCCAAACGGCCCCTAAAAATGATTATGAATATGTATGCATTTAAATTGGCTTGGTTTATGTTAGAATAATTTATTCTCTTATTTTTCAAAGTATCAATAAATATTACATGTGTAAATTATACTCTAGTGGGAAGTATTTATATTTATCGCTACTATAGTTATATAACTTGTCAATAAAGACAAGATATTAACATACGAGTATAATGAATGATATAAATAAAATAATATATATATAAATATATAGATCAATGTTAATAATAATTATTGTTAGATTAAATATAATTTCTCAATAAATATTAATTTATATAAGATAAATTATAAAGAAATAAAAATTTATTATGATTTTCTCTTTTGTTGTTCCAGGTTTTCCTACATTTTCTTTTCACTGTTTTCATTTTTCATCAAAATAAATATGAGAAATTATAGTTTTCTACATTTTCTTTTCATGTCTTTCATAATTCCTTAAATCATGCGAAGTCTAAGAATAAGATTTACTCCGTATTTCAATTTACTTTTATGAATGTTAGATCCCACGTCTAATACGTGTATGACCAAAGTAATATTAGGATATTTATTGATTCCTTATAATTCTACAATATCACACTAAACAACAACTTTACTTGTCTTAAAATCTGTAATATATTATTCTTTTTTAATATATTTTTGTAAAAAGTATGAATATGACAATATTTTGTTACGCCTCAAAATATCAAGTAAGTTAAATGCAAACTACTGACATAAATAAAGTATACATTTATATTCGGTGCTACATCTGAGGTGAATTTATTTTCTATAAAATAATCGCAGGTCCTTTAATCCACCAAGAAGTCTATGACGCATGCACTAGCTAATCAGATATAAAGTTAACATGAAGTCCTAGGGGCTGATTGACATGGCACTCAAATGACCATTTGGATAGGATTTTGGTGAAATTGTGTTTGAAATAGAATTGAAATGGGGTATTTGAAGCGTATATTAGGCCAAATAAATGTTCATCGAGCCAAATGAAGCGATTTAAATGCTATGGCAATCAGAGTTTGGGGATGATGGCAGGCGCAAGCTAACGTTTGGTCACTCCGGCAAAATTAGTCCCGTATTTTATGAGTTTTGGCAAATTTAGTCTTTTCGTCAAAAAAAATTCCCATTGACCACGTTAACTGATGATGTGTCAATGTGGTCAATTGATTCCTATCAATTTTGACTACCATATCACACGCCGCATAATACCAGAAAATTGAAAGTGTTTAATAAAATTTGAAATTAGATTTTAAATACAAAATTGAACTCAAAATTAAATAAAACCTATGAATTAAAAGAAAAAGAAAATCAGAAAACATAAAATAAAATCTGAAAATATTTATCATTTTTATTTTTCCTAAAATAAAATAAAACTTAAATTAGTTATGATGTTTACTATTATAACGTGTGGAAAAGAAAAATATAAAACATTTTTTAAAAGAAAATAAAATAAAATTGAATTGTGTCATGTTATCTATTTTACATTTTTCTATTATTTAAGTTTTATTTTATTTTCAATTCATTTTTGTATTTAAATCTAATTTTAGATTTTATTAAATATTTTTAGTTTTCTGGTATAATGTGGCGTGTGACATGGAATTCAAAGTCGAGAGAAATCAGTTGACCACGTTGTCACATCAGCAACATACATGGTCAATAGTCGTTTTTTTGACGAAAATACTGAATTTGCCAAAAATCATAAACTACGGGACTTATTTTGTCGGATCGACCAAA
Organism: Plantago elongata; assembly: GCA_036897095.1. NCBI lineage: Eukaryota > Viridiplantae > Streptophyta > Magnoliopsida > Lamiales > Plantaginaceae > Plantago > Plantago elongata. The sequence continues at coordinate 2,354 of JAYMSP010002394.1, forward strand.
CGTTAGCTTTCGTGTGCCATTACCCCTAAATTTGGGATTAAAATTGTCTTTCTCCCAATAATATACTATGTCATGTTGTAAAGTTCAAATATGATAAAAAGTAACCACACCGCTAAAAAAGGGTCAGGAGACTTGAAATCCAACCAAGTGATTTCAATGTCGAACCAACTTTCAACTGCAAATGACAATGGGTGCGATTGGTTGGTCTAGTAAATCGTCACAAAGACATCATGCAATTGCACCCCGAGTCTGTTACGATACACGACAACCTCGACCATCTAGGAAACGGGATTTACATTTCATAAACTTTTACTCGTACAAATGTAACGAATTATATGGACGGTTTGAGATATAATTTAAATTTAATCGTCCCAAATATTTGTGTAGTTTACTGTAAATCTGGGTAAACGACAAAAGGAAATCCATGGTAGATCCGTCACAGTCATCACTCTCGTGGACTCATCCACTTCCACAACCTGCTATCCGTTGCTTAACCTTAACCTCCATTGATTTTCAAACCCACACTCCATTATACCAAAACCTTTAGCAGTGAGTCAATGAACTCCATATAAACCAATCGACCAATTTCCAACATGTCTGCTACATCATTCAGCTCCACTCATTTCCACTTCCAAAACCCTAGACCCAATCTCAGAACCTCAAATCACCCCCAATACCATGTCGTTTTCTCAAAACTAGCCTCCGCCGATGATTCCTCCGACTCCACGCTTCGCATTTCATCTTCTTCTGCCCCCAAAGCACGCTTCGTGTCCCGTCGAACGGAGTCTATCTCCGTTCGCCAGCTCCAACGCCCTCTAAGTACTAATACAGCGTTGGATTTGTTGCCTTGATTCTGTTTGTTGTATATGATGTGTTAATTTGCTGATTTGTGGTTTCAGCTGAGTACATGAGCTTGCCGGCGAGTCAGTACTCTGTGTTAGATGCGGAGAGGATTGAGAGGGTGGATGATAATACCTTCAGGTGTTATGTCTATAGGTTTAAGTTTTTCGCGTTCGAGGTGTGTCCGGTGTTGATGGTTAGGGTGGAGGAGCGGCCGGATGGATGCTGTATCAATCTGTTGTCGTGTAAGGTATCGTCGAGTTTGTGTTGACTTCTGTTGATTTAGGCGCTTGTAGGAAAATTGGAATGATATTGTTGGATGACTTGTTGTATGATAATCATTATTCAGTGATGTTGTCATTATGTTGTACTGTGAATCATGGAAGTGAAGTGAAGCTTGTTGTCATGTGCACGATCACTTTGTATTTTTTGCTGGAAGTTATAGTTTCAGTAATACTGATTTTAATTGGTGGTTGATTTGCAGCTTGAGGGGTCACCTATTGTCGTTGCTCAAAATGACAAATTTGATGGTAAGATCTCCACTTGCTTGCTTGCTCATGCATGTTGTTATTGGAGTAAATCTGTTACTTTATTAAGTTCTTGCTTGGATATTGGATTTAGTGTGAGCTTCTTTCATGTCATAGTTTGACACACTGTATAGTTCAGCTGAAATGGTTTAATTGGGATGCTATTGTGAGTGGGGATCGCATGTCCACAACTTAGCATAAAGGTCAAACTTGCCTCAGCTGCAAAATATGCGCTAGCAATCAGCAAAAGTTGTGGGATTTTTGTAAATACTTACTTACAAGGTAAAAGTATACCTGAGGCAAATTCAAACTGAGTTTGCTTCTCATAGGTTTGATGTGAAAACTGGAGTCCTAGAACTGTTTTAATGAAGGGCGAGTTGCAGTTTGCTCTAGCATTTATTACAGTGAGAATAAGATATTGCACTATACGAACCAGCAGTGCGTCCTCTGATGTCCTCATGTCCATATGATCTACTTTCCTAAATTAGAAACTGGGAAATAGCTACTACATCCCGCTGCAATAGATTTTGTATATTCTTCTACAATTGGCTGATCACAATATGTAATTGACACTTCTAGTGTGATTGCATACACCCTAATCAATATATTTTCAGCCAGATAGTAGACGGAACTTTGATAAATGACACAAGTGAGATTATGCTTCATGTGCTCTTGTCAATCAAGAAAAATGTAACTAAGAGATGTGTGCTTCTTGGACATGTTTTATTTACCTGGGTTAGAGTCAGTTGGTTCTGAATTTTACATTATAATCTTTCAGGAGTCCTTTGACATTGATTTATGGGCATGCAGCTTCGATGGAGAATAACATTTCATGCGATAGAAGGCAGAGTGACTCTCCAGTACAGAAGCTAACTTCAGATGCTGTCATCCAGGTAAGCTGAACTAGTTACCAAATTATGCTTATAATTGCACTGGGCAACAAGAGTTTACTCAAGCTGCTGAATATCTGATTTCCAGGTGAGCATCGAAATTCCTTTTGCATTCCAAGCAATTCCATTGCAGGTCATTGAATCAACTGGTTCGCAAGTGCTAGATCAGATACTGAAGGCCATGCTTCCAAGATTTATGTCCCAGGTATGCCATTGTTGCATGCATGTCAATTCTCTCTGGCCTAAATAATTACGATTTGGAATAGTCATGAATCTCTGAATTTGCATTCAATGACATGAGCCCAGAACTTGAGCAAAAAACTGATTCTACATATTAACTTACTCCAAATGTAACTCAGCTGTATTCAGGGGCTGACATGTGGGTTTCCTAAAGTTCGCTAATTATCATTTCGTGATAATACTGGCCACATACTGTGAGTAATAATGGAAGTTCAATACTATGATGGAAAAAAAAAGCAAATTAATGAAAAGTGGAAGACCAACTTCAACGAAGAAGAGAAATTTCCTGTCATTCTGAACTAATTATACTCCAAGTCGATGGTTTTGGGATGTTAGATCATTAATTTATTAGACTCACGTACTGGGTTACAATCGAGGAGCATTAGGTTTTATTTTGGCACGTATCATTGCCGACTAGCTAGGTGCTGATCCTCCCGTATTCCCTACTTGTTGACTCATTATTATTCTTCCTTCTATTCTGTTCTGGTATATTTTTCTTCATTTGTGTAGTTTTTTTTCCCATCCTTTTGGGAATAAACATGCTTTTCTTCTTCTCTATGCTTGCAGTTGGTGAAGGATTACGAAGCTTGGGCTTCTGGGGACCTTTCCAGACAGCCTCTTGGGACCGGGGAGATATAAACCCGATGGCCTGCATTTTATGCCAGTTATACATGTTTTCGCTTGTTGACGTCTTTGTTGTTGTATATACAGTTACTTCTGTTATTTGTATTCAAAGTAGACTTTCATATATCAGTTCAATTGAAACTTGTTAAGCTATTTTTTGTGTTCTTGTAATCTTGTTGATGCAATTCCTTGATGTTTGTTCTATTCCCACTGATGAACTCTGCTTCTCCCATTAAACTGTACTGTGAAATCTCGAAAGAACACAAATCTACTCGTCAAGCCTTCAGATATAGATATCTTACAAATACAACAGAACTTAAATAGCCGAATGTCAAATCATCATAATAGCTTCTCAATTGTTAATATTCACGCGCAAATGACAAATAAAATACGTTACTGTTGGCCAAATCATCAAAGACTAATCACCCCTTTAGAATAAACCTGCCGATTATTGACCTTAAGTCCTTAATTAATCTATCCTTGAATTAAACACAAACTTATTATGTGCTAGGTATAAATAAGACACAGAAGATATTGATCATTGAATGTGTCGGTGATAGGATAAAAGGAAGTTGCAGAAGAAATATGAACCATCATTAGTGTGGTTGTTAATGGAAAAGAAATAGTTTTATATGAACGCTTTCATTCATAAGTGGGTTGACGAGGAAAATCGTTTCCATCAACTTCTTCTTCTTTTTCCATCAGATAAGACGAGAAAATCGTACATGGACCTCCTAAAAAACGCCACGCGGACACACGACAAAGCTGTAAAGCAGTTATCCCACGCTTTCAAAGGTTGCTTTCTTGTAATAAACAAACAAACGCTGTTACTTGTTCGACTTCCTATTCTAATTACTTAACAAAAATGTTTATGGTAGAATTGAATTGACCTTCTTTCTCTAATCACCATAGTCCATATACACTTGGATTCTTATGTAGTGTAGCTTCCCAGTCTTCTCGAAAGAACCATATTTCCGATGTTCTTGTATCAAGACCATACAATGATACAGAGAACGAGACATACTGATTGTTTGGTTACAAACTTGAATTAAGAAAACTTCAATTATAATTTTGTGTACAAAAATGCACAAAAACTAAATTGAAATAGAGTTTTCTAAATTCAAATCTGAAACCAAACACTTCGTAGTTTACATCCCAATTAAGGTACTTACCAAGTTAAAATAAATATCTCAAATTGACAATCCACCACAAAATCAAACATAGTTAAAAAATATGAGAGGGAAAACATCTAATAAATATAATAGCTTAAAATTATGAGACTTCATATCTTGACTAAAAGGCCGGATGCTCCATTACGTCGTGAGCACTAAATGCAAGTTTGCGTTCTCTTCCCCCTCGTATTCCCTTCCACAAGTTATGCATTATTCCCCGACCCATGCATCATTCTAATTTCTTTCACCAATATAAGTTCCCATGTTATTTCTCTACTCATGATATTACAATCAAACACTTTAGAATACGTTTGCACTATGAACTTTTCCAATTATAGTTGTATTGCAAATTACTTGATGAACAAGAAGTTACAAAAATATTGACCAATGAAGTTGAAATAGGGCAGATGAGGTTAAAATTGATTGGTTAGTTAGTTTGTCCAAATGAGTCCAATTATACCATGTCTAAAGGGCGACAAACGTAATTATCCTTCTTCTTCTCCACTTTGTCTCCCATCTAATTTTTTTACTCAAACAAATGGTGATTTGATTTCTGTCACAGCTCCTTTCTTCGATACTCCATTAACTCATCATCTCCAAGATTAACACGCACAATCACATCGTATCAATTAGCTAGCTCCATTATTATTAATACAGATAAAGCTTACACACAATTATTAACTCAGAAATTAGGTTTTCGTTTTCTCCTTACAATTTTCCATTACAGTCGAACATACAGCTTCACAGGTAAGTTTCTCTTCTTTTGATCCGTATTTATTGCACTCAACTTCATTTCATTGACTTATCTTGCTCCCTTCTTAATTTCATTCCTGTAGGAACTGAACTGAATTGAATTGGATACTGATTAGTGGAAACTCACTGAATTGGAAGCGATTAGCTCATTTTTAGCTCATGGATTTAACAAACTGATTAACGAATTGTAGTTTGGGAAGTTGAGGAAATTGTGAGATAGAGTAGTTGTGGAATTTGGAGGTAATAATAGGTTTTAGAGCTAGGTATGTCCGATGTTCAGCAACAGATACAGCAGAAGCCTGAGAGTGCTGCTGATGATACTCGTTCTGAATTTGAGAGGGGTTTGGAGGACTTGATTCTTCGGGGGCATTACGAGGAATGTATGTCCTTTGCTTCGTGTAGCTCGCCAAGGACTGCCACGGAGGACGAAGAGGATGAAGGGGAGCATCTTGTGAGGAGGAGGAGGAGGTCTGATCTCGATGGGGATGAGTTGGCGGAGTCTTCCTCTGCCAGGAGGCGACACTCGAGGATTTTGAGTAGGTCGGTTGCTCGTCAAGAGATGATCACTACGCTTGAGCGGAGGAATCGTGAGTCGGAGTTGATGGCACTTGCTGGTTTGCACACGGTGTCTATGCTTGATTCATCGTTTTTGAGAGAGTCGGAATCCCCGAGGCATCAGGGAAATGTCGAGAGTTTGAGTACTCGGGCTTCGTCTATTTTGCAGATGTGGCGAGAGTTGGAGGATGAGCATGAGCTTGGACGTGCTAGAGCGCGAGAGAGGTTGGGACAGCAAAGGAGTGTGGATTCGAATGCAAATAGTTCCTCAGATATGCAGGAAAGTAGGGAAAGTGAGAACCAGGAGGATGCTGCTGGGGTTGAAAATCACTATGATTCGCGTAATCAGATTGGACCACAAAATCAGAACAGGGACCATGACAATTCAAGCCGTGAGCAATCACCGGATCTTGGAGAAGTTGAGAGAGAGAGGGTGAGGCAAATTGTTCGTGGGTGGATTGATAGTGGTATTACTGACACTTCCTCTAATGCTATGCAGAGGAATGACAGTCCTAGGGCTGAATGGCTAGGTGAAACTGAGAGGGAGAGGGTGAGAATTGTGAGAGAGTTGATGCAAATGACAAGTCAGCAAAGAGGATCTCGCGGTGGACGCACGGAAGAACAGGATAATGGATCTGTAACTCAGTTTGATGGCGTTCGAGAAGGATCTGTTACTGAGCAGGATGAAAGTCAGCCAGAGCACATTCGTAGGGACATGTTAAGGTTGCGCGGAAGACAAGCTCTACTTGATTTGCTTGTAAGAGTTGAGAGAGAAAGGCAAAGAGAACTTCAGCGCCTGTTGGAACATCGTGCTGTTTCTGATTTTGCTCATCGCAATCGTATTCAGGTTATTTATAACCTTGCTCTCTGATTTGTTTTGCGCCTCTCTTTAGAAAGGATTAAGATTCTTAGCATGTGTCATGTTTACCATATTTGCACAGGATGTGACATCGTAATCAAGCTTTAGCTTGTGAATTTTCTTGTAAGAGTTAATGAATGATTAGCATGTGTTTTGGATGTGTCTATGTTTTCACAGTAGAATGAAAAATGCACTAGAGGCTTGCCGGCAAACAATAGTTTTGTCCTGGTGAAAAATTCCACTGGCGTCCCCTCTCAATGCCAATGCCTCTTGGGTTTTAACCTTGGATGTTGTTTTAATTAGTTTTTTTTCCAGTTTCGGGCTCTAGGGCTATACGCACTCGAAATGTAGACCTTCTCGGTTAGCTCCCATTTGATACTGGATAAAGCAAATCTTGGTTTTCGTTTTCCTTGTGATGGACCTCAGTTATCATGAAGATGATCGTTATTTTTTGAATTTATCCCCAAAAATCCCGCTGATATGTATCTTACTTCGGAACTACATACTTATTGTATTCTATTTTTTCAGTCTCTACTTAGAGGTAGGTTCTTACGAAATGAAGGGCCTACGGAGGAAGTGAGACCACCTTCGATGGCAGCTAGAGAGCTAAATCAGTTAAGACAGCGTCACACTGTCTCTGGCCTGAGGTAAGAATAGTATCCAAGCACCCATAATAACAGTTTGACTACGTCTATGTATCCAGGGATTCCGGCCTGCTCAGATATATCTTCTTCACAATGTTTTCATGACACCTATTTGTATATCTACAACTGAACACAACAGTATATAGTTATTTGCATTCTGATAGTTTCAGTTTTTCAGATAAGCACCATAGAATATTAGAAAATTAGAAATTGAAACAAATACTGTTTCTTGAGTCTTGATTGGTTGTGCCAAAGATTGAACTTTATACTCACATCTTGAATGTCCTGTAGTCTCTCATAGTTCTCTTATCCTCTCAGGGAAGGTTTCCGCTCTAGTCTGGAAACTATTGTGCGTGGCCAAGCTACCAGCCATGATGAAACAACATCTAGCAATACCAGCCCTGAATCTTTAAATGGACAGAGTTATGCCAGTGATCAACATGAGGTGCAATATGACAATCATGAAGTTGATGATTATTATTTAGTGAATCGAACAGAAGATTTGAACCGAAGCATGTACCTGCAAAGTGCGAACCGTCATGTGAACCAGCTAAGCGATTTGCAGGGGCAGGCTACTGAAACCGAGAGACAAAATCAACGACACATGGATTTTAATGACTCTAATAGCTTGAGACGGGGAACATCACAAGATATAGGCCAGACTTTGCAGGAAAATGCAGTGGTAAATGAAAATAGAGAGCAGCATCATCATCTGCAAGAAGCTCATCAGGTTTCCCAGGATGGGACCTCAAGGGAAGCCGCTGGTAATTGGCCACAGGAACCTTCTGGCCCTCCAAGAACTCGAAATCCTGGTTCATATAGAAGACTTGCCAGGTTTCGCCCCCCTGAGGATCATAACGTCTATAGCATGGAACTCAGGGAACTTCTAAGCAGGTTAACATCTTAATAATAATTGGAGTATAAATTATGTTTATTATGATAATTGTTTTTCATACATTTATTTTATTTCAAATTATTAAGCCTTGTATTTTTTTAGGAGGAGTGTTTCTAATCTTCTGCGGAGTGGTTTTCGTGAAAGTTTGGATCATTTGATTCAGTCATATGTAGAGAGGCGAACAATACCTCCTATGGACTGGGATATGCATGAGAATTTACCTCCCCAGGCATCACCTGAGAGGGTTCAGGGTCAACATATTGATGATCAGAATGAGGATCCTCATAATGATATTGGTGGACCCTTTTTTGGTTTGCCGACTCCTCAAGTACCATCTCCACTACCCATGCGCCATTTGCATCACTCTGGCTGGTCTCGTCACAGTGTCCATCGTTCTGAACCTGTGAGTAAACTCTTCTCCTGTCTCTCTCGTCCTCCCGACCCACCTCTGTGTTTTTATGTGTACAGCCTAATGATACTGCATATTGACTACATACGTGTTAGCAGGCAACTGAGACCTGATTAATTTTTCATCGTGGAACTGTTAATTAAGTCTTTAGATGACCAGGTCAACGATATATCCTGTCTTGTTCATATTTAAACTTGGCAGTGTTGAGCATAATTCTGGGCATGGTTGAGCATGATTTTAGAGATTCAATTGGACCTTTTGTGAATTTCTCCTCGTGAATGATATAAAAATTTGACTGATAATGGTCGGACTGATCTGTTGGTTCTTTTACACTTAAACAAGCACCCATTTAGGACTGTGATATTCAGCTGGTGTGTATTCAATACATTAAAAAACTAAACGGTACCGTATAACATTTTGAATAGGATTTCGAAACATTTCATGATCTTAGAGCTGATGTGGCCAAACTCCAGCAAGGCATGAATCACATGCAAAGAATGTTGGAAGCTTGCATGGACATGCAACTGGAGCTTCAAAGATCGGTCAGACAAGAACTCTCAGCTGCTCTAAATCGATCTCCTGGTGGACAAGGTGCATTTGCAAGCTGCTTTATTTTTTTTGACCTCCTAGATGGACCAAAATGTCCCTTTTCGTGAGTCGTGTCAAACCTTAGTTCACTATTTGTTTCATTAAAACTGCAAACTTGGTACATACAGGTGGTGCTGAGACCTCTGAGGACGGGTCTAAATGGGGAGATGTACGTAAGGGTACATGTTGTGTGTGCTGCGATAACCATATCGATGCCCTATTATACAGGTAATGTTTGCTTGATGTAACAATCTTCTCTTGAGGGACACCTTTTCACTTCACCAGTATGTATCACTGTGCTGATGGATGTACTTGTATTGTATGCATCTGCAGATGCGGGCACATGTGTACTTGCACTTCATGTGCAAAGGAGCTGGTACGCGGAGCAGGGAAATGTCCATTGTGTCGCGCGCCTATTGTCGAGGTGATTCGGGCTTACTCAGTACTGTAGAAAGAGACGTAACTTGGAGAGAAGTGGCAGCAGCATGCTGCGGGGTTATGGTTCATGACTGACTTCATTCATTTGTAAAACTCCACAGGTCTTATTAATTACTATCATCTCCTGAGTAGTCTAGTCTGGGCTCTAGTGGAACACTCCTGAATTATTTGTGGAACAACTAGCAATGCGCCAATGCCTTTCTCGTTTGTTTGTAAATAGCATAATTGTACTTTGATGTAGTAATAATGAAAGTTGATTTGTGTAGAGGGATACAAACTAGAAATGCTCAATAAATCCTTTTTCAATTTTTGTTTTTCTTAGTGATGAAGTACATTTGGAGTCTTTCCTCTCTTGGAACATAATTTCTGAAGGCATAAAAGTTGCACGCAGTACATGTTTATCGGTAAAGTCTAAAGTCATTCATAAAATTTAACTGAAGGTTAAAAAGTCATTTCAGATCGAATCTTAACCGGGTAATATTTATCAGGTTCAAATTCAATTGACATATATTGAGTCACATTGAAAATTTACAAAAATTTAAATTTAAACAATTCAATTCGATTTTTTTATATAACAAATAAATATTTATTGTAATCTTCGAGTAGAACCTCATTCATATAAAATACAGATCCGAGGGTGTGTAATATCCTTATCCAGTGGTGGAGATTGCGTGGGGGGTAAGATTGACCCCACAACACCTATATATATGTCCGAAGAACGATACATTTCAACAATTTGACACAATCCATTCGTGTTTCCTCTTTCAATTCGCAAAAAACCACCTCTACTCTACGGTTCTACTTGTATTCATCGTTTTACACCATAACAACAACAATCTCCATGTCTTCGAATTCTTCTGCGGACACCGTATGCTTTCACTTCACCTAATTACTCTTACTTACATGATCTCTGTCTATGACTCTATTCGATTCATTTGCTAGCTTGCACATCCATTTCACCAGTGTTTCTTTTTACTCAATTGACTTCAATTGACACTTCGTTTACTTTGAAAAACTGTTCATTGTAGAATTTCGCTGGTTTGGGCGATTTCGAGATTCAATTTTTTTTCCTGTTTGCGTGGCTTTTAGCTGTGATTAGGATTTTGGGTTTTAGAGTGTTTTTTTTTAACACATGTCCTTGCTGTTCAATTTTCTTTCGATTGAATTTAGGGATTCTTGTTTCTGATTACCAAGGATACACTTGTTAAGATCGCTCTTGATCTTAGATTATTCTCTAATCTAATTACTTAATTTGTACAGTGTGAATTGGTTTGATCATTTATATAAAAAAAGACTTGGTTTGATCACCTTGCACGTTATGTTTAAGTTTTTGGAGTTGATAGTGTGGTCGTATACAAAAAAGGGCTTGTGTATATATTCTTGATCCCACTGATGTTACTCAATCGAGTTTTGTTTTGGTTAGTTTCTTTTCTTAATTTTGCCTTTAGGTCACAATACAAATTTATCTAGTTTTTGTCGAATTTATTACGCATTACTGGCTATTGTCTGCTCCTGGTCTAGCTCTGTTTGATAATCATGATCTCTTGTGCACTTTAGTTTACTCATTCTAGACACATTCAGATGCATCTTGTATCTTTGTAATTATGTGTACTTTCTAATTGCTGTTTAGTTTAAGCTACATTCGCATACATTGGGTGCCTAACGTCTAAATCTGCTGTGAATGCAGTTAACATGTGCCATTTGCTTGGGGAGTATGGTAGCTGGGAAAGGCCAGGCCATCTTCACGGCTGAATGCTCTCATTCGTTCCATTTTAGTTGCATTCGCAGCAGTGTTATGCATGGCAATTACGTTTGCCCTGTTTGTCGTGCTACATGGAAAGATCTCCCCTTTGCTATGCCTAATCAAAACCCAAATGCAGAGTTCTACACTCTCCTATCATTACCTGAGAGACCTCCACCCCCTCCCGTTGTTGAGCCTGAGTCTCTCGTGTTTTCTGATGATGAAACCTTGCTTACCTCTAACCAGACCTCTTATCCTTCACCCTCCAGTTTAGAGAAGGTCACTATCAAGGCTATTCCTGAGCGTCAGGCTGTTGCTGCTTCGGACTCTGTTGCTAATTTCTCAGTTCTTGTGAGCTTAAGGGCACCTTCACTGCCAGAAGATGCACGTCAGAGTCGGCGTGCTCCTATTGACCTTGTTACAGTACTAGATATTAGTGGCAGTATGCATGGGTCGAAGTTGTCTTTACTGAAACGTGCTGTTGGTTTTGTCATAGATAACATGGGGCCCTCTGACAGAATCTCGATAGTATCTTTCTCAACTCAAGCTCGAAGAATCTTACCCTTGCGGAGAATGACAGAGAATGGACGTGAAAGTGCTAAACGTGCGGTTAATTCACTTATGGCTAGTGGCTCGACCAACATTGTGGAAGGTCTGAAGAAGGGAGCACAGGTTTTAGAAGAACGGCGCGAGAAGAATCCTGTTGCAAGTATCATATTTTTGTCTGATGGGAAAGACACTTGTAGGCATGGCTCTCAATATAGGATGTATTCTAACCAACGAGAACCTCCACAGTATATACATCTGCTGCCTGCTTCCATATGTCCAAGAAACCAAAATCCAGAATCCATGGGCCAGCAAGAGATCTTTCCAGTCCACGCATTTGGTTTTGGTACGGATCATGACCCTCTTGCAATGCACGCCATTTCTGATGCGTCAGCTGGTACTTTCTCTTCGATAGAATCATATGAAATGGTTCAAGATGCCTTTGCAAGCTGCATTGGTGGTCTACTCAGTGTGCTGATGCAGGAGCTTCATGTGATGGTGAGGTCAGCATCAAATGGGGTTGAAATAATATCAATTCCTTCGGGAAGGTACTCTAGTGAAATCTTGAATGGAGGCTCTCAAGGCACACTGAGTGTTGGTGAACTGTATGCAGATGAGGAAAAAGAATTTCTGATCAATTTATTCATCCCCGTTTGTCCTACTGCCGAAGGTGATGAAAGTGAAGCGAAGACGTCACTCTTGGATATTACTTGTTCATATAGAGATGTTATGTCGAATGAGATTGTCAATATTGAATGTGACCTGGTCGTGATAGAAAGGCCTAAATCTCCAACCCCTGCTGCCATGGTGGTCAACCTGGAGGTTGACAGGCAGAGGAATCGGCTCAGTGCTGCAGAAAGCATAGCAACGGCTCAACAGATGGCAGAATCAGGGAATTTACAAGGTGCACAGGCGATTCTATCGTATAGGAGATCAAGTCTAATGGCATCTGCATCGGGCCAAGCTGGCGATGATCTATGTTTGTGGCTTGAAGCAGAGATGAAAGAGACGGAGCATGGTATGGGGAGCCGACAGATGTATGAACGCAGAGGAAGAGCTTATGCACTGTCAAATATGAGCTCTCATAGCTACCAGAGGGCAGCGACTAGAGGTATCAGCGGTGTATCACGTGCTAGTTTCAGTGGGTATCTGACTCCGCAAATGGCGAACATGGTGTTCAAGTCTCAGGATCTTGGTGGCAAGGTTGAAGATGATGCAAGTAGTGGCAGCAGCCAAGATTAGTAGTGTTCCTTTCTTGCATTGTTTGTTTGTTTGTGTTTTTTTTCCTTGTTAAATTTTGAAGACATGGCTTCTTGGTAATTGAGGAGTAAATTGAAGTAGACATGTTTTGTCTGAGTACATTTTTGAAAGGCTTAATCAAGAAGCTCAAAGATTTTGTATGTTCATGAATCATGAGTATGTTCTGTTTTATGTTAGATTTGGATGCTTTCAATTCATTCTATACTCAGATAGTCATTTTTCTAGTTTAAATCTCATTCATTTTTAGTTTCACCGAACCCAGAAAAAAAAAAAAAAGGAGAATTTTTCCAAATACCTTGTACTACTTTATAATTTTTTTTCATTTAATTTATAAAAGGGCTTTTTGAAATATTACGAGAATTTTGTAAAAATACCAAAATACATAGGAAAAGTTTGGAAAATTGTCAGGTTATGATCTTTTCCGTCCAATACTCTCCAAGAATTAGGTAATAAATCAAGAGTCAAATGTAAGTAGAGATACCAAATGCGTTCTGCAAACGCTACTCGTCGGGTAAATAAAAATGATTATTAGACTTATAGTTAATTAATAATTATTAAAAAAAAAAAAAGAGTGACACGTGGCACGCGTAAGGGTCAGTAGACTCGGTCCCACGTTTGAGCATGAGTAAAGTAGTATAAAATGGAGCCAAATTGATCCAATGAAATCCATTGTTCTAACTTGTAAAACTTGAGATACAAGTCAACACTCTTTTGCTTAGCATTTTTAACAACAAAGATGAGCTCCTCTGCAAATGATGTAAGTCGTTTCTTTCCCATTGCTTCATGAAATCTTCTCTGTACGTAGTACTGTTTAATCAAAGATGTTTTAGTAGTTTCTAGTCAGGCGGACCGAGAATTTGAAGTTCGGCTGTTCAAATGTTTCGTGTGATATTGTTACGTAGTTTAGGGGTGAAGCGAACTATTAAATTATCGAAATTGTTTTAGTTCTGAGTCCAAAGGACGACTGGAAGACATGAATATATGGGGTTGGCTTAGAATTTTGCTGCTGTTTCTGATACTTAACATTGATCTATCTTTGTATTCAAGTGTGAGTTAAAAAGGACTTCATTTATAGGTCTGGAATTTGAGGGTAACTTAGAATTATGAATTTAACCGATTCCCAAGAATGTTAATTTCTTATGTTTAGATATGATTAAGCCTCCCCTAAATTATACTATATGAACATTCATAGTAATTAGCCCTAGCTATATAGAGTTATTGGGTCTGTTTTCGTTTAACAATACTGTAATTCTTGCAATGAGTGTTCTTCTGATTTTTGCTTTCACAAGTTCCTTTGGGAAAAGTGTGTGATATTAAAGTTTTGTAATATTGTGTCAAAAGGTATATCAAACGTTAAAAAAGTTTTTGATTTTTGGTTGTCTATGAGAGCTGAGGATTGTGTGTAAAGGATATTATATTCATGAAGTTTTATCATGTAGTTTGGCAGATATTCTGTTTGATTTGTTTGCATATTTATGATTTATGAAGTTCTGTTATGTTGTTTCGCAGATATTCTGTTCGATTTGCTCTTCAGCAGGGCAAGGGAAGGCGATTTTCACAGCCGAGTGCTCCCACTCCTTCCACTTCACCTGCATTACCAGCTATGCTACAAACGGAAAGGACACCTGCCCGGTTTGCGATGTCAAATGGAACGATCTTCCTTTCGCTAAAACTTTCAATCCTAACTCAAACAGCAGTGGCTGGAATCACATTAACACCCCCTTTCATTTCTCTCAAATTCCTCCACCTCAATATGCTTCTCCGTTCCCTCAGTATACATTTCCTCAGTACCCTACTTTTGAGCTTGAGCCAAGTCATTTCTATGATGACGAGCCTTTGCTTGCTGCTACTATGGATGCTAACAACAGGGCCTCTTCTGTACGTTTGCATGTCAAAGGCATCCCCGAGAAACCAGCAGTTGCAGCTTCAGAATCCGTCTCTGAGTTTGCTGTTCTTGTTGGATTAAAAGCACCAGTCATGCCAAACAATGCCACTGACTTGCACCGTGCTCCTCTTGATCTTGTTACCGTGTTGGATGTGAGTGGTAGCATGCATGGATTCAAATTGGACCTGGTTAAGCGCGCTGCTCTGTTTGTGATAGACAATTTGGGGCCTTCTGATCGGCTTTCAATCGTATCTTTCTCGAGTCATGCTCGTAGGATTTTATGCTTGAGAAGAATGACAGAACTTGGACGTGAAGTGGCTAAGCAGGCTGTTAATTCTCTGTTTGCGAGTGGTGATACCAATATTGTCGAAGGGCTGAGAAAGGGAGTTCGAGTTCTTGAGGAAAGGCGTGAAAACAATCCGGTTTCCAGCATCATATTCTTGTCTGATGGGAATGATACTTGCAATTATAGCGCAGCGTTTCCAACATTCTCAGTTCAAGGTCAGGTTCCACATTACCTAAATCTATTGCCGGCCTCTATCTGTCCACAAAACAGAAGATTGTCAGGCCTAATCGAGCAACAAACTATTCCAGTTCATTCATTTGGGTTTGGTTCAGATCATGATCCCATTGCAATGCACTCGATTTCTGATTCGTCAGGCGGTACTTTCTCTTTCATTGAATCTTTTGAAATGGTGCAAGATGCTTTTGCAAACTGTATTGGCGGTCTGTTGAGCGTTGTAATTCAAGAACTTCGCCTATCTGTTAAGGCAGCATCGCATGGCGTTGAGATAAAGTCCATCCCTTCTGGGAGATACATTAGTGAAATTACCAATCATGGATCTGACGGAGTTATTAAGGTAGGTGACATGTACGCAGAGGAGGACAGGGAATTTCTGGTTAACTTATCCGTCCCCAAGTTACCAGGAACAGAAGGTGACGAAGGCAAAACGAAAACATCCCTCTTGGACATAACATGTTCTTACATGGATGTTGTTTCGAAAGAGATTTTACTAATCGAAGCTGACCTAGTTGAAATACGAAGACCAAAAACCCTCTCCCCTCTAGATATGGTCATAAACATAGAGGTTGATCGGCAGAGAAATCGCCTTTCTGTGGCTGATAGCATATCTGAAGCCCAACGAAAAGCTGAATCAGGAGATCTAGCTGGTGCCAGGGCTGTACTGTCAAACAGGCAATCAACTCTTGCTTCTACCCCGTCAGCTCAAGCGGACGATACTCTCTGCAAATGGCTAAAAGCAGAGATAAGCGAAACTCAAGCACGAATGGGTAGCATGAGTCTATATCAACAGTCAGGGAGAGCTTTTGCACTATCAGGAATGAGTTCTCATGTTAGTCAAAGGGCCACAACTAGAGGTAGCACTGAGCTTTTCGGTTTTCTCCAATCGGCTTCTGCAAGCAGTACTCCTTTTGGGGCCTATGCAACTCCCTTTATGCAACAGATGGTTAGCAAGTCTCAGCAACTCAACAAAACAGGAAGCAGCAGTAGCACTGCTGCTACTCCAATGGAAGAGTAAACTTGTCATATTATGCAGTTTTGTCATTTCTTTTTGAATTGTCTTGTCATTTGTATTCTATGTTGTTGTCAATGTTGTATTGATGTAACTTGATGAGTTCTGTTGTTTGATTTTCTTCCTCATCCACATATTATCATGTACTATGTTCACTTCTATGTACTAGGTAGTACTAATCTGTATACTCCTGTATTAATCCGGTATTTTAGTATATTAATTCTTCCAAGTTTGAATATTCAACTTAATTTTATAACTATAAAGAAGAAGAAATAGGCAATGCAGTGGTGTTAAGGAAAAGAAAAGTCCAGAGAAACTGACAGGCGACTTAATTAATGACCGAGCCAAAGCTTTTAGTTAAAGCTACACGTCATCGTGTACTATATTTTCAATGTAGCAACTCCTATAAATAGGTGTAGTGTTAGAGCAAGTAAGCAAACTCATCATCAACACACTGCTATACTTCTTCTCTCAGAAACAAGTAAGCATCATGTCTTCTGGTGCAGCATCAGCAGGATATAATGTAAGTCCCTTCTTCATTTTGTTGCTGGTTTTCGAGATTTCGTAGAATTGTTGACATCAAAGCTATATATGTCAACTTTGGATTTCTTCCGTTTCTGAGTATACACAGATATCTTTGAGTGTATGGATACGACTATTGATGCTTGTGTGCGTTTTAATCATTGCAAGCTTTGCTGCTGTTAATTATATATGTTGATCAGGCAGTATAATTTAGCTCAATGTTTGTGTTAAGATGGACTGATAGACTATTGATGCCTAGCTGAATTCACACAACTTTTTTCGTATATAGATTTTGCTTTGTTGTGAATTATTGTCAACTGAGCAGATCAAACTTGGAATTCCATTGTTGAACTATGAGAATTTACAAAGAAGATATGAGCGAATCGAATAAGAACTAATAATCTAAACAGAACAAGGCCAATTATAATCTAACTACTGGTCTGGTTTACCCAGTTCTCATTAACTGCTAGACCGGCTGTATTTCTTCTTCTTGGTACTTTTGGTTCCTACATAATAATTTCCAGGAATGATCTGTATTTGTTCTTAGAATATTTATTGAGTACTGAAAGAGTTTTATGTACATGGTGTTTTGCAGAAAACATGTGGAATTTGCTTTGGAGAAGCATCAGTAGCATGGCAAGGTTCTCCCATCATCGCGGCTGAGTGCTGCCACTCCTTCCACTCACACTGCATTAATAGAGCTAACGTAGTTGACGTCTGCCCTACGTGCAATTTCAAGTGGAACAAGAATCCTGTAAATGCAAACCACCGTAGCCAAAATCACTCTGCAAATTCATTTCGTTGGCCTCCAGAGCCCCTGGAGTTCTGCGATGATGAGCTCGTGCCTGCTACTGCAGTAAATGCTAATGGCGTTTCAACTGATCGTTTATGTATTAAAGCTATCCCTGAACGACCAGCAGTTGCTGCTTCAGAATCTGAGTCCAAATTTGCAGTTCTTGTCGGATTAAAAGCACCGTCTTTATCAGATCAGATGGACCGTGCTCCTATAGATCTTGTTACGGTGCTAGATGTGAGTGGTAGTATGGAAGGTTCAAAATTGTCCCTTGTGAAGAGTGCAGTTATCTTTGTCATAGATAACTTGGGGCCCTCTGACCGACTTTCAATAGTCTCTTTCTCTAGTACAGCTTACAGAATGCTAAGCTTGACCAGAATGACAGAACATGGCCGGGAGGCAGCTAAGCAGGCTGTTAATGCACTATGTGCAAATGGTGGAACCAATATTGTGGATGGTCTGAAGAAGGGAGTTAAAGTTCTTGAAGAAAGGCATCAAAAGAATCCGGTTTCAAGCATCATTTTCTTGTCTGATGGAAATGACACTTGCAACCATGGTAGAAGAACCGTTTCGTACAATGCATATCCAGTAATGGGTCCCCCGGGGTATCTGAATAAATTGCCTCCTTCCATCTGTCCAGGGAACAAGAATATGTTCACCCAATCCGAGCAAGAACTGTTTCCAGTTCATACGTTTGGTTTTGGCTCTGACCATGATCCCATTGCAATGCATGCGATTTCAGATTCGTCCGGCGGTATATTCTCCTTTGTTCAGTCTTTTGAGATGGTGCAGGATGCTTTTGCTGGCTGTATTGGTGGCCTCTTAAGTGCAGTAATACAAGGCCTCCGCCTAACTGTAAGGGCAGCGTCTCACAAAGTCCTGATAAAATCGATTCCATCCGGAAGATATATGAGTAAAATATCTAATGATGGAAGTGAGGGCGAAATCGATATTGGCGACATGTATGCAGAGGAGACCAGAGAATTTCTGGTTTACGTATCCGTCCCAAAGATGCTCAACGTGGAAGGTGACAAGAAAACATCCCTGCTGGACATTACATGTTCTTACAAGGATATCATGACAAAAGAGATTTTGAAGGTCGAAACTGATCTAGTTGAGATTGGGCGGCCAACATCTTTGTCCCCTGCTGATAAGATAGTAAACCAAGAGGCCGATAGGCAGAGAAATCGCCTGCTAGTGGCAGAAAGCATAGCAGAAGCTCAAAGGAAGGCAGAATCAGGAGATCTAAATGGGGCACGTGATGTACTGTCAAATGGAAGATCTGCTCTTCTTGATTCTGCATCCGGTCAAGCGGGTGATAGTCTGTGCAAGTGGCTTGAAACGGAGATGAAAGAAACTGAAAAGAGAATGAGTAGTATGAGGTTATATCAACAGACAGGAAGAGCCTTTATGCTCGAAGGAATGAGCTCACATGCAAATCAAAGGGCCACTGCGAGAGGTCAGGCTTTTAGAGCATCAATGATGAAAGGTGCAGTATCTGGAAGAGATGATCCACTTATTTTGAGAAGTGATGATCCACTTATTTTGAGCTCTAGTTTTGGTGCTTCAGCTCCTGTTTCCGGTGCTGCTCCAGTTTTTACTGCCTATGCAACTCGTGCCATGGCTAAGATGGTGAACAAGTCGCAACAACATCACACGACTCAAGACAGCAGCAAAAATTAGAGTTTCGAATTATCTACTGCTACTACTACTACTACTACTACTACGACTACTACTACTACTACTACATATGTTTTAAGTTATGTGTTGTCTTATAGTTCCTGGTACTTCTGCGTTTCTTCACTTTCGACCTGATTGATTCAATATCACATAAAACAGTTTCTTGTAATTTGCTTTTACTGCAATCTTGAGAATAAATTAGACATCATGAATCTAAAGTACGGACTTTAAACTCGAAAGGGATATGAATCTGGGAAGTTTTGAACAGTCCTTCCAGAAATTGCACTGGATTCTGATCAATATTGTGTACATGTGACATACATTCTTCACTGTTTAGAACCTTTAGACCATTCTTCAATTTATAATAAAAAACCAATCAACTGTATGAAATTGAATATTCAACTTACCATGATTGAATCAGTAGTGCCAGAAAAACAGTAATATGAAACTCTGCTAAACCATACTCCAACCCATAGACCAGAACCTAGAATATTTTCGAAACTTCAATTGAAAAGTGCTTTCAAAATACAAAAACCAGAAGCTTCATCACTAGAACATGTAGTTTTCTGTTGAAAGTTGCTGTACTCGTGAGCTAAGTAATTTCCGGGTTGATTTACAGTTTGTTCCACTTGATACATTTAATACAAAGTTACATAACAAAAATGACATTTGCATCAATCTGATGAATGGCCTAATCCATTTATACATATATGTCAGATGATACTAGAACAAGAAATGAATTGGACTGGTGCTCATCAACTTCAGAAACTGGGCCACATTAAACGAAAGGAGTTAACTGAATAACCATAACAGTAATATCATCTGCAGATCCTCTGGCTAACGACAAATCGACGAGCTTCTTGCAGGCAGACAGTACTTCTGGCTTGTGCAGATCAATGAATAATGATCGAACCATATCAACCGCATCTTGATTTCTAACCTGCGAATGGGAGCATGATTTAGTTCTTGCCTTTTGAGAAAGCATGAACCTTCCAGCAATGTTAAGTTCCAGTACTTACATAATCCCAAAGGCCATCAGATGCCAGGATTAAAAATTCACAATCTGGTTTAAGTTCGACCACATTAGACTCAGGTTCAGCAATCACCCAATCTTTAAGGTGACGATCTCCAATTGCTCTGGAGACAGCAAGTGATCCGTGCACCCTCCAGACACCCTGGCGACAATCTACATACCCACCCTATAGAAGAAAAGGTAAATCTGCTAAGCAACACAGAATATGACTTGAAAAATGATTTTCACGAGACAACGAAGTGCAACTCAGTTTGTTGTATTCTGTGAACCGACACAACATAATTAAAACAGTTTAATTCTTGTTGTACGTTTCGCTTTAGTACTTGTACATCCCAAAAGTTAGTTTTGATATAGGATTGAACTTGTACATTAGGTTTATTTACTGGTACATTAGCAGTTACAATATGATTCAACTTACCAAATCCCTTATCCTATCTCTTTCATCATCCCGGGAAGGCCTATGGTCTACTGTAAGTGCCTCGGCAACTCCATTTCGGCTCATAATAGCACGACAGTCTCCAATATTAGAGACAACAATATTTCCTCTGTATATCAATGCTGTCACACAACAAGTCCCACCTCGAATATCTTCTTTGAGAAAGTCATCATCCGTCCTCAGGTATGCCTTCTTGACTGCTGATTCTATCTTTTCGCCAGTTCTGTTATGTACTTCCTTTATGACATTCTTAGCCAAGTTATTTGCCGCAAACTCTGCTGCTCCAGGCCCTCCATGACCATCAAACACACAAAACAAAGCCTGCCATATAAACAGAAAACCCCCGTAGAAACTCAGTGCCAAATCAGTAATGTAAGAAAATTTGAACTTATTTTTAACTTTATACTATAATGCTATATTCTCTTTGTTTAAAAATCTACCTGTTTAGGATCTCCTTCTAGACCCAAACTGACATTGAACCGATCCTCCATAAGTCCGGTACCTCTTTTCCCCGTCTTACAGTACACCGAGTAACCTTCCCTTTCAACCTCCACTTCACTCCACAAGTCAAGTTTTGGCTTTTCACCATCAGAAAATGCTACATTTGCTAGGGGAATATCTATTCTTGCTGGCCTTTTCCTCTTTGCTACGGCCATTGGGACTACAGAGGGTCCTCCTACCACATCTTCGCATACACCACTACTTCTAATTTGCTTAACGGGTAATGGCAGGGACGAAAATGATCCTTGAGCCGGAGGACACACATTGACAGGATTGTAAGATACAGGACATAGTTTTCTGGGAGACTGCGTAAACATTGGAGAACTTGGTAATGATGTCATAATACTAAAACGTTTCAGTTTCGAGATATGTTTTGATCGATTAATCTGAGAACAAATCTTAAAACACTGATTAATGACAGAAACTGGATGTGTATGTTGGTGTATATATAAGAGAAATAGCACACACGCACGTTCGGTTTGATTCTAGGGACCATATTCATATTGTGTCAAACGTCAATGGTCATAAACGAAAAGATCAACTGTAACATCTGAGATTTCAACAATTAGCAGTTGTTTTGGTTATATAAAACAACATGACAAAAAAATTTTGTTCTCTTCTCTTTGTAAATATTGGGAAGTTTCCTGCATGTGTTGGAGACTATGAACTACTATTCCTTTTCAACTTATGACTTTCAACAATTTGATCTTTTGTGATGTAAAGTGGTTTTAGATGATGTTAGCCAACCACACAAGTTAAAATTAAACAACACAAAGTTGTGACAAACTTGAATATATATATATATATATATATATATATATATATATATATATATATATA